>JAQGCB010000651.1:0-19777 GCA_034698835.1 Protaphorura tricampata
CAGAAATTATATGTTCTGGTCTTTGAAATCCACCGTTTTCCACAAAATGTTGAAGTAAACCCACGTCGAAATTTGAGTCTTCCTTACCAACAGCAAAATGCCAAGGAGCTAAAAGGACCTCAGAATAAGTAGCATTTTCATCACATGACTTCTCAGAGTACAAAACTGTAACTGTGTTCGAGATAGTTAATTTACTCTTGCATGGGAGTGTGACCTGAATTGCTCCAAAATAATTTTCATCGACGGCTGCAATCCTTACATTTGTTAGTACTGGGTTCTGTTTTCCAAAATCATTCAAAACACCATACGCTCTCCCAACAAAAACGTATTTATTAGACTTGACCCGAGTAATCAGTGATTCTGACGTCGGAGGTCTGTCCATGCACTCAAACGGGCAGTTCTTCACAAACTCAGGAAAGTCATTTTTGAGGAAAGCAGTAACACAAGGGTCAAGTTTGTTCGGCATAAAAGCCTTTGATATTTGACAAAGTTCATTTGGTAAACATTTGGTTTTGTAAGCCAATTTTTTCTCTTCATCATATAAATGCTTTTCTTCCACTTCGTTATCCAATCGTACTTGACAAATTTTGTTTCTATATAGAAATGGAATTATGGTGAGTTTGAGTAATTTTAGGCTTGAAGGTTTCGTCGCACCCTTATTTCGAACTGGAATAAGAATTCTTGAGACAAATGAATTATTCGTAAACGTGCAATCGGTCAATGGTAAATTATAGTATTTTGATATGAGTTTGAATGGAATAGAAAGTTCTAGGGGTGGACGTTCACTTGGGACAGAAGAGAGCATTGAAGACAATTTGGTCAAAGACTCATTAAATTTTGAATAAGTGATCACAGAATGAGGGATGACTTGACCACGGCAATCTTGAAGGGCATGAGTCCAACGATTCTTCTCAGCGTAGTAAACTGACAAAAGTATGGATTGAATCGTGGACCGAGCATTTGACAGTGTTGCACTTGCTACCAAATCCAATGAAGCATTAATATTTTTATAAAAAGTATTGTAAAAGTTATTTTCAATCCTTGTGAATGGGTGACGAAGGCTGAAATTGTAGTTCGGAAGAAATAATTCCGTGTACGTTGGACTAGAGCTCAAATGACAGAGATCTAAGGCTTCAATGTACTTCTCCAACTCACCATCTTGAATATATATCCCACTGAAATGTTTTTGAATGGAGTCACAAAAATCACTATTTGCAAATAATTTTGAGTAGAATTCATCGTGGGGTGTAAAGTCTTGGACGGGTTGAATGCTCTCAAAATCAGTATGGAGATTCAGAACTGCCTTGTTCATGTGGTACACAACTGGACAAGTGTAGCGAAATGGTGCTGTTTCCGTTATGCAGGCATACCAGTTGTTAAAAGTGACCTCAGATTTGTTCCAATTTGGAAGCTGATATTTCAAAATTATGGGAGCATAGCTTTCGTAAAAGATTGGGGTTGGAAGTTCTTCTGTGTAGATTCCTGGGACGAGTTGAAAAGGTGCGTTGTTTCCAAGCTCTTGTGTGGAACTCATTGCCAGAATTTCAAGGAAAGTAAGGCAACAGAGAAGCTGTAGTCCAAAATGACGTGCCCAAAACATTTTTACTGCTACAAGTAAACAGAAAACTTCAATTTTCCAAATATTTCACCAGAATTCTAAGGTTTATTTGCAAACTTACTGGTAGTTTTCTTATCAAAGAATTTTATGGCCAGATTCAATGCAGATTAATGCAGAGCGAATGAATTTATTAATTTATTCTCCGGGACAGATTCGTATTACTAAATGAAAATCATTATGAACATAGTATCCTTCCTTGAATGAACTTTGCAACTATAGAGTGGAAAATTCTGTCGGATGTGACGAGAGGACAAGATAAAAACATGAGGGATGCCGATTTGTTGGAATGCTTCACCCAATCCTTTTAAGATATAAGTTTTTAGTCATCTATAAAACCTCTTGGGCACATGTTAATGATTTTAGTACCTTGTAAACATACATTTTATTACTCAAAGACTTTGCAAATAAGACGACAAAAATAGGACCATTCATTTAATTAGAGATTATTTCGGGTGAGTGAAAGGTCTTGCCGATAAACAAACTAATATACATACATTATCATTTTGAGCACCCCTTTAAGCAACTATACGAATTTATCTTTCAATAGGGAATGTAAGACACAGAGCGGCTCAAAACTACTCAAGAAGGCTGAATAAACTGCGTTATAATTATTCTCAGTAATTATGCTTACGCAAATTTGCTGACACTGAAGTTCCAAAATGCGTTTGCGCAGTTGGGATAAAATCGTCACCGAAGTGAGGTTTATGAATTTGCAGATCAGTTGCGTTTATGGGAATTCTAGAATGCGAATAATATGTATAGTTGTTGGAATGTTTTTGTATCATTTGTTTTAGGATATTCGCTCCTTTAATTCATAATACCAACATTCGAAATACGAGCCTCCAAAAATACAAGTCTGTTAAAAAAATACCAAACCTTGTACAGAGTGGCGATTGGCGAATACGCATTTTCACAACGTATTTCTTGAGCTAATGCGTAAGCAGTCACACGCAAGCACAGGCTGTTGGAATTTGGGGTGTCCAGCAGGAATGGAAATGAAACTGGACATCTTGCTATCCACAACGTGTGTCGAATTCGGATTTTCAAGGCCTAAATGTCAAAACTTACAAATTCGACAAAACAGAGTGCACAATTATTTTCGACGGACTTTTCTGCAGTCGAGACACGATTAGAACAATGACGAGGATGTTTATTTGTCCCTAAAATAGAGTTTCTAGGAATATGTGCGCTTCAATGTATTTGTTCGGGGTGGTCAATCAGAATACTCACCAAATATTTGGCTAGCTACCACGGGACTGAAGAAACGTTTGACTAAACATTCAAATCGGGTTCAAATTGAAAGGCGTCAAATTTTATACCCTTTCCGTTTTTAACAACCCAATGTTTACGTCAAGATTACTTGTATGTATATGTGTCTGAGTTCATTGTCCTGTCTTTGTAAACAATTTGTATTCTGTAAGATAATTGCTCAATTTGATAAGCTTATATACGATCTCAGGATTTATTGTCTGAAGGAATACACTCTGTTAATGAAAATAACCTTCCGGAAAGTCTGAAGATTTCATGGACTCTTAAGAACAAAGTTTGGACATAATATTTTTGACTAATTTTTTTGGTGTTTGAGAACACAGTGATACTTTTCCCGAAAACTGTTTTAGTTCTGACACATAACCAGCCGAAAAAATATAATCAAGTATAAGTATATTATGTTTTAGTAGAATACAATTTATTTCTCTGTCAAAATCATATAGTAGGTAAGACAAAATCATAAACTTAAAATTGCGTCGTTTATTTTCCAATATCTATTCAATATCAATTCTTTTCAATCAAGCAGGATATTCAGAAGCAACTTTTCTCTGTACTCACAAAATTCTAACATTGATAAACATTCTCTGAATCTTTTTTCAACAAACTAAAACATGACATGGAAAAGAAGTTACATAAACGGATTAATTGGCGAGTCTTTGATAAGTCAGCGGTTCCAAATTGGGGTAACATGTTGGATAAAGTTGTATAACAATTGTTATTACAACTTTTTCGAATGCCATTAATTGAATCCATATGAGATGGGCACGTAATGTATAAAATTGGATTTGCTAGCCAGAATAAACTAAAACTAAACTCATGACCCAACCAATACTTCTTCAAAAGTTTATATTTATTCACGCAGATAAATTTCCAACGGAGGAGTCAGGTTTTTATATTTTTGTAAAGATTCATCTCTGAACTTTCCTTAAGGATTCATCGTCGATTTTGGCCATTTCGACCTCACCATTGTGAAATATTCTAAAGTTTTTCGCAACGTTTGATGAGTCATATATATTCATGCGTTATGTGTGTCAACAGCCAAATAATTTACTATATGAGCCGCGTCGGTTTTACGATTGCCAAATAGTGCATTGATTCATGATTTTAGCAGGCGAAGGACAGGCCTTAAATATGATTTCTGTGAGGCGTGACTAATTAGTGCGCTTGTAATGATAAAGGAATAATTAAAATGGAATACCAGTACTTTTAGTACGTATTATGTAGTTCAAGGAAAGACTTTGGAGTTAGAATAGATATTCCAAAAAGTACACTTTCTTCATGTTTACGATAATCCAGATCTTTATATCTCACGATGGAGCTGGCGCGCAGTGTGTACGATTTGTCAAAAATGACGAGGTCGAATCGTCAACGCTTGGAGACCTTTGTAAAAAACTAGAGTGACCACAGTATTTTTATTCTACCTCGTTTGGTTTCGGATGTTACATAATAACCTTCAGTTACTTTCGGAAATAACCAGTCGGAATTAATACACAATTGTATGTCGACAACTGCAAATGATATCCAGCAGAATCGGTCAATGATCATCTAGCAATTCGCTGTCCTCTATAAAAGTTTAGAAAAAGTATTGCTGTAGTCTGCCATATACGCTACAGCAATTTATTACACAACATTATGTTACAAATATTATGCACCCAAATAATTTAAAAGTCCTAATTCTTTGTGATTAATAGTCGCATTCAATTCAATTCATCAAATTCTAATTTTTTGTCATGTGAGTTTAGGTTCACTAGACTACATCGAGTTCACGTGCTCTTGTTATCATTATCCTGTTTTTATCTACTATTTGTTCCCCATACATACATTTTCATATGCTGCATGTTGATTGAAACTAAAACCACAACGTAAAAATCTATCTCGTTCTGGTTCTCGTGTGTTTGACTTGAAAGCAACTTTTGTGACTAATGTGACTGTGTTGTGTGACTAGTACACCCGAGATCTGACTTGAAAACTTGAAATCCGAGCTCACTAGGCTGGACTTGGATAGGATAGAATGAATCAGAAAAGAATCTGCGTTTAAAACTTTGTAACATTTAACGTAATAAATTGTAATTTGTTATTGCGAGGAAGGAAGGGAGGATTATGTGACGCTACGCAATTCCAATTATTTATGTATAGTCAAGTAATTTTTGTTTTGCAAAAAATTAGTCAGTCACATTAGATTTTGAATCTTAACAAAGACGTATTACTGACACTCGTTTATCAATAATATTTACATGCACGAGAGCACGCATTCATGACGCAGATATTTATGTAACTTGTGTACTAGGGGAAAATAGTTTATACTGACAGAAAATTTTGCAGCGACGAAGTACAAAGTAGTGAATCAAGTGAAAAAAATATACAATTGTTTCTCATATTTTGAGAATTGAGAAAATGAAGAAACATCAGCTGTGTCGTCCGTATTATAGCACATCCAGTTTAATTTGGATTTCGACTTTTTTGCTGTTAACTCAAAATTTCACAAGTAAGAATTTATCCAATTTAAGTAACCTTATAAACATTGTCGAAAGTACTGTATTTTTTATGTCAATCCGTCCTCCTGATTTTTTTAGATGCAGAGACAGAGTCAGGGCCGAATTCACAAAAACCGATAGAAATTTCAACCAACGATGTATTTATTATGGTGGGTGAAAATACTACAGTGCTGCTTTCACCCACGTAAGACTTTCTCTTCTTTTATGACATTTATGGGTTGGTCTGAATTTTGAACTAAACTTTGAATCTTCTTCTTTCTTTTGCAGAAATACATTTGATGTGGAATTTAAAAATGAGTCAGATTCAACTCTAGTCTTCCATTACAGTCAACCTGGGGTTGTTAAGAACCTTCCGAATTTGACACTTATTGTGTCACACAAACGTGTATTAGAAAATGATTCTGTGATTGTGATATCACCTGTTCAGGCAGGACGTGTTACTGTGACTGGACTTCTGGAGCCTCGGAATTCCGAAATCAAGTGAATATTTGAATAATTTTTATAATTTAGAAGGTAGTTGTTCGAATATCGGATGACGACGAAGGAGTTAATGAGATGTTATTGAGATGTTATGATTGTTATGAGATGTTCATATTGATTGATTTTTTATTTTTAGTGTGGACAATGTATTTGTTCGAGTCGCTGCCTATAAGGTTTACGCTTTACTACTAATTAGTGACATAGTTGGCTGGATATATTTTGTCGCGTGGTCGGTTTCATTCTACCCTCAGATTTATCAAAATTGGCGAAGGAAAAGGTATGATAAATGTCAGATTACACTTGAATTGATTGTTGAATTCTTGGTAGTGTTTCCTATTGTAATATTTTTTGTCTTTTAAAAATTTACAGTGTTCGAGGGTTGAGTCTGGATTTCGTCTTTATAAATATAACAGGATTTGCTGTTTATGCACTTTACAATACGGGATTATTTTGGATCACGAGTGTTCAAGTATGCAATTCAAGTCTTTACCAATTCCCTTTGCCGTATCGTACTGTACTATTTTTAACGAAAAAAATCATGTTTATTTAATTTTATTTCAGAATCAGTACCTTGAGAAGCATCCTACCAGTCAGATACCAGTCGAGATAAATGACGTCGTGTTCGCGATCCATGCGTTTTTTGCATGTGCAATTCTGGTCACTCAATGTTTGATTTATGAGGTATGATTTTTTTTATTTAGTTTGAATGAATCCAAACGGTGTATTTTGAAATTCTAAAATCTAGACTCATTTTTTTTTACAGAAAGGATCTCAAACAGTTTCGAACGTCTCCAGGACTATCTTGGTTGGAATTTACAGTTTTATATTTACTATGTCGATTGTGGCTGTGAGCAATGCTATTACTTGGCTCACGTTCCTGAACACATGTTCCTACGTCAAATTATTCGTTACGCTTATAAAATACGTCCCTCAAGTGAGTGCTTTCACTGCTGATTTTAGTCTCTATCTCCTCCTTTGCTTCAAATCTAATGTGATATTGCACTATTCACAGGCGTACTTGAACTGGTCACGTAAAAGTACTTCAGGGTGGTGTATTGGCAACGTTTTGCTGGACTTTACCGGCGGAATTTTCAGTGTTCTACAGATGTGCATTATTAGCTACAATCACAGTGAGTCCTCTCAATATTTCTCATTCTCACACTTGAAACACTTAAAGTGCATGATGTACCAAACATTTAATTTATCAATTTTTTCAGATGACTGGGCGTCTATATTCGGGGATTTTGCCAAATTCGGATTGGGTTTATTCTCCATTTGTTTTGACATTCTCTTCATCGTACAACACTATGGTCTTTACAGGTAAAACTTGCAGTTTGTTCCAGTTGCATTTATTAGTGTTTCAGGGTTTGTACATTCACAATATTTGCGGTAGAGCCAACGTTTTAGTCCCGATAAAATGGAGGGAGAGGGAAAGAATGTCAACGTTTGTTAAATGATAAATGTTAATGGTATATTTGCGTATGACAATGACACGAGTATAAGGTTGTAAGAGAATCAAAAAGTTTTCGAAAATTTCATGGTGTTTCTTTTGATATCAGGGGTAATAAATGTGGTGATTCAGGATTTGGAAGGATCCCTCAGAGCGACGTCCTCTAAGGTTCTAACATTTGTTTTGTCGAATGATTTTCTGGAGAAACTCCTCAAAAGGTTGATATAAATAGTGTCCCTTAGAATTAAAGATTTCCAAAGTGATGGACCTCTCTGGTAGATCGGAATCTACTCACTAATTTTATTTACCCAAAGCAATAATGGCATCTTAGTCATGTTGATAAATAAAAACGGTGAAACCAAAATTGTACTAACTAATTCTACTGTACTTTTAGAAATCACGAAGCCTACGAGCCTATTGACGGAGCCATAAATGAAGAGGACTACATAACTCGTCACGAAGAAATGGTGACAAGTAATCACGTTCCACCGTTGGACGATGAGGAGGACGGAATTGTTCCTGCAGCTTCGCCAACATAAACATATAAGGAGAAGTATTTAAGTATTAAGCACAAAAAGTATAGTTATATTGTATATGATTGATATTAAGTTATCTATTTGTTCGCCATATATTTGCCTGGGTGAACTTGACTTGATGTTTTCACTATAATCGCACAAATGTACATTACGTTTTCGGGACTGAAGTATTGCCAAAAACTTAATTTGTTTAACAATTTTTGCTATGGTATAGCGGAAGTGTGGTATATCGCCAAATCACCCTATATTATATTGCAAATAAATTATAGGAAACGCTGTTATATTTTTGTTTCCAATTTGCACACGATTGTATCATTTTCTTATAAAATTCATACCCAAAATCTAATTGCTCATTACATTATTCACGATTATCACGATTAATACATTTAAAGTATCCTGTTCATGACGAAAATCATGAGTGAATCTTATGGTTAACGCGTAACGCGTAACTCCCAAATCTGTCAGAAATTATTTAGACAGTTTGAGTCTCTGAGGACGAACTCGATTATATTTTCTCCTGAATCCATCATTTGTAAAGTTGCAATTTAATAATTCTTTTGGGATCGGGACCAAAACACGGATCTGACGAGACTGTGAAATCCTAGCCCTGACTCCCGACAGAACCAATAACTAGAATTTTTAACCGCATAACATTAACATTACCATTAAAAAGTCACAAAATAAAATTGTTTAGCAATTTTGTTTCATTTATTTTCAGCAATTCATCCGTTCAATTTTTGAGACAAATAAACTCACAACAGTAACGTCAGCAAAGAAAAAAAATTAAAATAGTCAAAGAACTAGTTCACAGTTCAGATTCAAACCTTCTTCATGTTTATCGACTGGACCGCATTTTTGACCACTGCTTGAGGCATTTCCATTTTCGTCACAACTCAAACACTTCCGTTCTGGAGTTGTTATTCTCCCGAAAATACGACAAGCAAGGCAGGGTCTAAAGTCAAGATTTTAATGATCACATTAAAAGTCAGATAATTTGGTATATAAAGAAATGAAGCCTACTTATTTGTGACCGGAACATTTTTGACCTCTTGACCGTGACCTTGAAGTCACAAATCCTGAATGTCTTTTTTAAACCCTAGGCAACAACTTATGAAAGTGACCGTTTATTCAGCAACCTGGTTCATTCCAGTTTTACAGTGAGAATTGTTTCCTTGTCAAGTGAGCCATAGAGCACGTTGTAAAAAAAATCACAGAATTTCTGCACGGGGCGGAATTTTTTAAAATTGTTCCGACGGCAGTGACATTGCAATTTAGTCAGAGCCAAAAAAGAATAGTAATTGCAAAGTTGTCTTCAAAAATATTCATATAAAATCGGGTTCTGGTCAGGATTTGGGATTGGCAGAGTTTAAATTGAAAAAGAACTGAAAAGTTGAAAAAATTTAATACACTTGGGGTCATTTTTCTGGTTCTGAACGAAAATGGCTTTGGAAGAACTTTGTGGGTTCCGGACGACCGGAAAGAATTCTATGTTTTCAAATCTCTCTTCCTATTCAAATGTCCAGGATGATGTGACGACTTTCTCCGGAAATTTCACTGATCATACTACCCTCATGAAACCACCCCCGGTCCCTGTAAGTACTAAATTAATATTATTCTATGAATTTGCAATTTTTACTGGTTGTTTTGATTTACGTGATTTTAATTAGCGTTCATTTCACGAACGAATTAAATTTAATATATAAAATTAAAATTGATCATTTGTCATTGATATGTATTTCTATTCGAAATATTTTTTAAGATTCCTGAGCTGGATGACATGAAGACGGACTATTTGGACCCGCGTCATGGATCCCTTGGGACTTTTGGATTTCGTCAACCTGGACAACAGGCCCCTGCTCGACCTGCAGGGAGTAATATAAAAATCCAAATGAATCACGGAACTACAACTCTGGCCTTCAAGTTTCAAGGCGGTGTTATTATTGCTGTTGACTCCCGAGCTACCGGTGGCATGTTCATTGGTAAGGGGTTTATTCTTAAGTTTGCTAATTCCTTTAGTTAATTTTTCACTTCTCTGTTGTCCGATACATGATTGTGCTATTGCTAGTAGTTTGTGTATGAGCATGATATAGAAACAAACCAACTAATACATGAATTCATACATTTTTTATAGGCTCGCAACACGTGAAGAAAATTATTGAGATCAATGAATTTCTTCTGGGAACAATGGCCGGTGGAGCTGCTGACTGTGTTTACTGGGAAAGAGTTTTGTCCAAGCAATGCCGACTGTACGAACTTAAGAATCGAGAGAGGATCTCTGTTGCGGCTGCTTCAAAAATCTTGTCTAATATGGCATACCAATACAAGGGTTACGGACTGTCTATGGGTGTAATGATTGCAGGATGGGATAAACGTGGACCCGGTTTATACTACGGTGAATAAAATTAAATATATCATTTTTCTCTTGTAAACGTCCTGGTAGGCGGAAGGTTGTTCTTCATTTTTTTACATTTTTCCTTTTTCTCTAAGTCTCGATTTTTAAAATCATCTTTTCAAAACCGCCAATCCTTCAGTTCAATAATTCTCATTCCAATTTATTTTTGATTCAGTTGATGATGATGGTCGACGAGCCCCCGGCAATATTTTCAGTGTCGGCTCAGGCTCAACCTACGCTATGGGTGTGCTTGACACGGGTTACCAGTTAGTAGAACATATTTCCTAATTTCGAGATGAGACTTAATTTCAATGTTCAATATAAACAAATATTTTGTGCCTACAGCTGGGAAATGACAGATGAGGAAGCACAGGAATTGGGAAGACGATCAATTTTCCATGCAACTCATCGTGACGCTGCCAGTGGTGGAATTATCCGTGTCTATCAGGTTTGAAATAAATACAATATCAGAACTAGAATTTTTGAACCGATTTTATCTTCCGCTGGTCTTACTAGTCTTAACATTTCCTATTTTTTGACTGTCTTTTCAATCAGGTAAAAGAATCTGGTTGGATCAAGGTATCTGAGCAGGACATGGATACCTTGTGGGAGCAGTATCAAGAAAACAAGCTCCCATTGAAATCTCGTGCACAGACAGAGTCGATGGCACATTGAGAATGACACAACTAATTGAGTTTCAACTTTAATTAAATATTAAACCAGATTTATGGGTTTCTTTGGTATTCGTATCGTATCTTAAAAGATTTTCCAAGTGAATAAATTACAACTACATGATTCATTGCTCTTGCTCTGCTGTAAAGATTTATTTATTATGTTCCGGTTCCTTTTCGGTTTCATATTTGACTTTGTCTTTGACATTTGTGTTCAGTGCGACATCGTAAAGAGGTCAATGGGTCATGGTCAACCACACGAGCGAGCACCGCCAGCGGCCGAGTTACCAATAAACTTTTTGTAGTACTTTTTTGCATTTGAATCAGAGCTATAGGATGGCAGAAAGCATAGAGCCAAACGTGTTTATTTCTATTTATGTTGCTCGCGGGAAAGCAGGCGGCGGACGGCGTCCAAAAAAGAAAGGACAAAAGAATATTCACAGAATTTCTCTACGTGTGAGGTGTGAGCAAAGCAAACCTTCTTACTCCTCGTGTCGTCTCTTTTTCTAATTTTCTAAAATATTCGACACTTTCTATTCAATTTTTTAATCGGATCATTCAAGGCATAAGGTAAGGTTCAATACACACACAATACATTAAACTCGTCTATTTTCAATTTAGTGAAAAATTAGTTATGGCTGGATTTTACTTTTTTGTGTTAAAATTCTGTCTGTTGGTTTTGTAAATTGTAGGTTTTCATCAGAATCCACAATTATTTGGATTCAACTTTATCACCAAGAGCGCAGATTTCTAAATGACTGTTCTCCACTGAAAACATGAATTCAACTTTTGTCGTTGAGGAGAAACCTGCCGCAGCCGCACTAACCGAACCTGAGCCTCAACCTGTTCAGCCGGTCGAAGGTTAACTATTTTACTTGACTCATTTTTGATACGCGTGTTGTCTATTGTCTGTCAATTTTCACGAATGATTTCCAGGAAATAAAAAGTTGACTATTCCTGTCACTAATTATTTTAAGAATTTTTTATTAATTATAACAATTTAATTAATACATAACCTCTCTTAGGCACACTTTAAGGAATAATATTTTTTTTTCAGCTGGTTTGTTAACAGAGAATGATCAACCACTCGAGAAACCTGAGACACTTAAGAGTGAGACGCTGAAGAGAAACTACGAAATCTTAGAATCTTTTTCTGAGAGTCAACAGGTGTCGAATAAAATGCAAAGAACCACTGATGTTAACTTGATCTGTTCCGACGGCATAATTCCTGTTCACGCTGCCATTCTTCAAGCTGTCTCACCGTTCTTCGACAGAATATTTTCTGTACATGTAAGCAATTTTTGTTCCTGAAGGAACGATTACATATGGCAGCTGAACTGTAATACTTTCCGGAAACTTTTGCTGTGCTGAAATGGGAATTGGATTAGAATTGGAGGGCCATTGATCTGTGTTTGCAGAATTGCAGATCATCTATGCAGTAGTGCGTGGTCGTTGCAGAAGAATTGCAGCTCTCTACCTGCCATATGTAATCGGCAAACAAGTCTCGATCCCCTGCTGCGTTGTACACGTTGTTTTCTTGCATTAAGCCCAGTTCTTAAAATTTTCAGGGACATCACTATTTCGACATCTGCTCTGTTCTCCTGCCAGATTACACAGTATCCGATTTCAAGAAAGTTGTTGAATTAATCTACCATGGTCAAACGACCATACCTACCGCACAAGACGGGGAAAATGTTAAAGAAATTCTTTCGTACTTCGAAATTAAGATATCTTCCATCGAAATGTACCAACCAGAGGGCGGTAAAGAATCGACACAAGCAAAATCTGTGCTCACATTTCCCCTTGCAGAACCGGGTGATGCCAAGATTGAAGGAAGCGAAAAAGTACTAGTAGACAAGTCCGAAAATGTTGCCCAACGGAAAAATCTGCGTCCCAGGGATACGCTTAAGAAAATTGTATCTGAATCTCAAACTGACTCGGACTCGGATTACGACATAGAAGGTGATGAGAATGAAAGACGTCGAGCAAAACGAGCAAAAAATCTGAAAAAGCATACAACTGACAATCGGAATCATCCGTCCGGTTCGAACACTACAATTCGAAGCCAAGGTGATAATAACACCTGTAAAAGTAAAAATCCTGGTACATCTGAGAAATCAAAAGCCGTTTCGGACAGCTCGGAAGATGAAGTTGACGATTTAAAAGAAGCTGACATGGCATGGTTTTTAAACGAATCGAAAAAATGTCAATATTGTGGATCGCAGTGTAAAACAGCCGCTGCTGCATCAATTTGTTTAACGGGTCACTCAAGACTTCGTTGCTATTACTGTTTCAAAGTTGTACGCAACACTGAAAAATTGTTCCAACATTTTGCAAAGAAGCATAAGCAGGCTGGACGAGAAAATTGTCTAATGTGTCCATTTTGCGAGCAAACAATTCCCTACAAATCCGTATCATGTCACGTTATTAGTATGCATTTACAGAATCCAGCAGCAAATAAAAATAGAAATGATGGAAATCGAAGGGCAATTGCAACGACTGCGGCTGGTGCAAGCCTGCAAAATTATATAAATCTTCAGAACCAGGCGAAAGAACCACAACCGTCTAGTTCTGGTAATTCTGCGTCTTCCTCTAAGAAACGAAAAGCACCTGACGAGGAAGACAAAGGCAAATCACCTAATGAAAGTGAGAATGAAGTCGTCGCATTGAATTCAAATGGACGTGAACAACTAAAATTGGACAAACATAAGAATGAAAGTGGCAGTGATTCAGAGCCCGAGATGTTAATGCTCAGAGATTTGAGACAGACCCTTCAGGTTGAAAGCATCTTAAAAGGCAAAATTCGAGTTTTCACTGTGAAGAAACAAAGGCAACTGAAGAAATCCGGACCGGTATGAACGACTGTATAAAATTCCATCGGGAATCAAATCAAAGTAAAGTGGAGTTTTTTGTTATTTTCAGTGTTTCAAGTAGCACGATGCAGTTTTGGTTCATTTTTTATTTGTCCGTTTTATGTCCAACCGTTAGGGATTTAATTAAATCAAATTCTATCCACAAAAGTATCGAATCTCTAGTGATAATTCGGGGTCAAAGGATATAATGAAAGCGAAGCGAAGGTCAATATATATTTGATTCAAATTAAACCCCTAAAGCTCCAGGCTTGTGTCAATTACAGTGTCGATGTATTTTAATTACAATTACAATTACAATTCCAAAAACGTGAAGTAATTAAATTACAATTACAATTACAATTCGAATGCGCAATGTATTTTAATTACAATTACAATTACAATTCAAAAAACGTAAGTAATTAAATTACAATTACAATTACAATTGCAATGCGCAATGTATTTTAATTACAATTACAATTACAATTCGAAAAACGTGAAGTAATTAAATTACAATTACAATTACAATGCGCAATGTATTTTAATTACAATTACAATTACAATTGGAATGCGCAATGCATTTTAATTACAATTACATTAAATATGTCCTTAGTAATTCAATTACAATTACGTAATTGTAATTGAATTTTCAATTACATTTTCAATTACATCAGTTTAGAAAATAAATTAAAATATGAGCAAATAATGTCCAGTCGATCTTTCAGTTGCATCAGTTTTCAGTTGATGTTGGGTGTAAACTATTTAATTTTTGTGTTACACTTGCTTAAAATCAACTTTTGAAAAGTTTGGTCTGTCATTTTTCGTCGCTTTTTCGTTTTTTTTTGCCATCATCAGTATTTTTGAAAATCTTAAAGAAACTGCCATCCAGAATTAATGGAAGTTTGACTGTTGATTCTTCTTCGCTTGATTCAACTACTGGGTCGTCAGAGTCACAATCAGATTCAACTGAATTTTCACTGCTTTTTGGTTGCTCCGCAGTGCTTCCAGAATTTGAATTTGTCTTGGACATATTGATTATGAACAGGTTAATCGACAAGGTTAGAGCACAATGAAGGGACAGTGGGACTTCAATTCAAAAACGAATGTTGAACGACTACACGACGGACACGGAACTTCGGTAAACAAAATCCGCGCCTCCCAAAATCTAATCGATTGTCACTCTATGCTGTCCTTCACGTAGTCCTCAACAAAAATGTAATTGAAAGTTTCAATTACAATTACATTTTCAATTACATAGTACCAAATTATCAATTACAATTACAATTACAGGACGGAGGCAATGTATTTTAATTACAATTACAATTACTTTCCTCTGAGGCCAATGTATTTTAATTACAATTACAATTACTTTCCTCTGGGCCAATGTATTTTAATTACTATTACAATTACTTTCCTCTGGGGCCAATGTAATTAATTACAAGTAATTTAATTACTTGTAATTGAAAATACGTAATTGAAATACTTGTAATTTGTAATTGATACAAGCCTGGTGCTGCAAGCGGAAGCCTAATATCTCCAAACTCACCCATTAAACCCTTGGGCCTTGGACCCATGCTGAACTGAAACAGTCAATTTTTTAAAGGTTTCTGAGGATTTCGAACTTTGGAACGCAACGTAATAACTAGAAAAATGAGTCGAATCATCATTTCCCTTGTTTTGAGCAGTCGATTTTTTTTTAAGAATTGCATTTATCCAATTGTTTCCTTCAGAAATCCAATGTGATAATTTGTGCATATTTGGTACCATGTTCATAAAATCATGTATTGCTTGGGAAACTTGGGATGAGAATTGTGGCCATCGCATCGGTCCCAGTGGGCCCATAATCCACGAATGGTCATGAATTCACGAATGAGTACAAAAATAATGTTCGTCATCCTTTCCAATGTGGTTAACATCTTGTTGAATAAAGTTGCAAGTCATTTGTTGGGTCCTTCCTTTGTATCCTCATGTTGTGCTCCCTGTAAATGATGAGGGAGTAATTTGCGGATTAACGAATTAGTCTTCGTTCCTTCCTCCCTTCAATGCACACAACGGGCTCAGAGTTTGATTTGATCTTACTCTTGATTAAATGAATTAACTACAATACAAAATGCCTTAGCGTCAAAGTGTGATGTGTTATGCTCTGTTCACACTGGTCTGTATTCTGTATGATTTAATTAATAGGTGCTCAATCTGATTTAATAATTTTGAATTGTCGTTTATTACAGGGTCTGCAGTTCCTCTGGAGGCTGTAGAAGCTGCCGCAGCAGTATTTCCATCACTAGCTCGTCCTCTCCAGAAATATTTGAGAGTTACCCGTCAACAACCATGGCATAGTAAGTCTAAATCAAATTGTATTAGTAAGCTCGTTTTAGGCGTTCAATTTTTAAAGCATTCAGAAACTATGACGAAGAAACCTGGTGGAAAATTCAGACGGCAAGACGGCTATGTCTTACAAAGACGCATCATGCTATGCTAAACACTTCGGCTTGAAATTCCGTGCTCCAAATTGTCAACGAATGAATTTTCTTCAAGGATGTTGGGGAAACTCTGTGATAGTACTGATACTGAATGTATTGATAATTAATATTTTCATTTTTAATAGCTGCGGAAAGTGTTCTGAACCATTTGGCAATATGCCTTCGTCTTGGACTCGCGCCACGAGCTTTTTTGGACAGATATTTATCATATCAGCCTGTTCTTCAGGTAATTTGAGTCTTTTGTAATAATTTAAACCTAAATGCTATTTTGTAGCCACCCACCCAGTACGTAAATTAATTTCATAATTTTGATTGAATAGGCGAGCAGAGAAGGAAACATATCTTCCTGGGCACTTGTGAGTGACTTTTCAGTTTCAAGAACCATAGCCAACGATACCAAATTTTTACTGCGAAACGGAGACGTGAATCTTCTTGTGTCCGTGACATCACTACCACATTTTAATGTGACTGAACAAGTGGTTGATCCAAAGAGTAATAAGTTCATTCTTCGCTTAAGTTCTGAAACCTCTGTATGACACTTTATTTAAGCAACTACCTATTTATTTAATCTCACAATTTCAGTCAGTGTTCTTTAGTTAATGGTTATTGAGAATCTGCAAGTCACATCTTCAACGAGTTTTTAAGACTACTGTCCATAATATTGTAATAATGTCGCTTTCGCAACTTTTTTTACCCTGCAGTGTGGAAAACTAATAAGCGTAATTAATGGGGAGACTATAAAACGACATATCCAATAATCCAATTCGCACAATTTTCAAATCTGATTCTTGAATTTTGATACAAGTTTTTAACATTTCTACAGACACACTACAAATGTGTTCCTTGAAATATAAAAATGACAATGAAAGAATAGTCTAGTGTTGTCAGAAAGGATGGACGACATAAATAATTATATAAAATTATCAATACACGATTTATGATAATCAATTAACTCGTCAATTTTACTAAAACTCATGCACTCACATAATCAAGTATTACCTGCAATGTGTAAATTATTATTTTAGCGACGCGACACATGTACTCATTTTATAAGTTGTTAATGTTTGTTATGTTATGTTAAGTTAAAATGTAAAATCAATCAAGAGTTTGTAGTGTACATTAGAATGCCTGCGTGGAATGTGTGTGCATTAAGAATAAGAAGTGCGTGATGTGTGTAATATGAATATCATACCTTGTGCCGTTATCGTAGTCTGCATAAATCATTGTCAGCAGTATCTATATACGAAAACAACCTCCTCGAAATAAGTTATTCGAATTTGAAATTATTCTCGGGATTTGTTCTTCTTCCCAGAAGTTTGCGAGTAACTTACTCACAGATATTGATTTCGAGGAAATTAATCACGAGGAATCGTTTTCCAACAAGTCAATCGAAGTCTAACTGAGCCAACCTGTTTGTTATGAAACCAAATTGAATGGATATTGACATTGACTGACGCTCTCAGGAACTGTGACATTTATGCAAGACAGTGAAGTGTTTGTGAGTCGTACAAAACAATTTCAGTGCCTCTATTTATTTTGTACAATGATTGTCCAAGTGTATGGCGTGTTTATGAGTTCCTATTTTCTTATTTGGAAGTAAAATGAAATTAAAAATAGCTTGCTTAAGCCTTTTAAGTACGTCGAGTTTTTGTATGGTCTTTTTGATATCAAATCCCTCACTCTCGTGACAAATATTACACGTGAATGTCAAGTCTCGTCCTCCGACAAATAAAATTTAGATAATTCGTAGTTCGTTCCCAGTCTTGGTTAAGCATTTGTTGAAACCAGAAAACCTTTATTTCGGTCATACATAATCGGCCTCGAATTTGAGTGAAATAATTTAAACACGCAAAAACACAGGCCAAGAATTGAAAGTGAAATGATTCTCCTCGGCGGAGCGACTTGAAGTTAGCATGAAAGCCAGAGCGGCTACGCTGTATCCATATCTTATGTTCAGTTTCGCGGTAATTTTAATTTGAACCGGTGCAAAATAAATAATTTTGAATGAGTTTCTGAATTTATTTCATGTTTTGTTTGGTTTGTATTGTCATAAATATTGATATTTTTGAAATGTTAAAAAGCCTGGTCATCGCGCAATCCTTTGGGGTTGGGGTCAAGGGCGGAAGTCACACAAGAACTATTTCTACTTCGGCAGTGGATTTTGGGAAGAAAAACTTTCGGTGGTTTTTTTGTGCAAACAAAAGAGGAACAAGAGATTATAAAGAACTGAGAGCGAAGGATCCTGACGCTTTTCCGGATATCCCTGTTTACAGTTTAGTATAGTTCAATAATTTTCATATAATTTAAAAATTAAAATCTGAGCTCATTGTTTTAATTGACGTTTTTTGTTTCGTTTGTTTCAATTTGAATAGCTGAAGTCAAACCCACCGGTTACAGATACGGAAAAGTATATCGAAATGTTCCTGAGATGATTCCGGAATTGGTCGTTCCAGATCTTACGGATTTTAAAGTAAGTTCCATTTTGTATTTGGGGGTTCTCTTCTTAAAGGCTTAACGGTTTAATGAGGGATTTTAAGAGCTTCAGATCGAAACAGCGCCGTTAAGTTTTCTTCTCAATCCATTGCAGTTGAAGCCATACGTATCCTACAGAGCAGCCGAAATTACTGAAGCAGAGTTTACACCGAAAGACTTATTTTACTTTGTTTATCAGAAGAAAATTGAGGAAGACTTCAAGTAAGTTTTGTCTTTGTTAAAAATGAATAATATTTAGATTTTCTAATTTAATGTACATTCGTCTCGTCCTTTCCCTAATCAATTTTGTATCAATACAGGAATGGAAGTTTGAAAGAGGACGGTGAACCACAGAATCCAAGTGAATTTGAGTCATTCACGCCTGACCAGGCTTATATTAAAGCTCGAAGAACTGGAAGTGATATATTTAGTGAAAGAATACCAAAACATTGGGAGTGTTTAGAGAAAGTGCCAGATGATTTGTAAATTAACATGCACTCATGTCCAGTTTAATCAGTAAACTTTAGGAAAAGGACTGGTTTTTGTATTTATGAATCGCTCAGAATTAGAAAATATTAGACAATAGCGTGTGAATAATAAATTATGAAATCGCTTGTTTGGTTGAATTATTCGTGTTTTTGCCAAAATTATTTAAACTACTAGTAGTACTGTATATACTAGATACTCCCAGACTCGAATTATGAGAGGATAAAAACAGTTGAGGAATTTGGCTGAACTTGGCGCTGAGTGCTCGTGGGAACGTCAATACGGGCATATGATAACACAAGAATAATCAAGATATTCAAATGAATGATCAGATGGAGTCTATTTTACAAAGGACGCCTCCATGTTTTTTCGGTAAATAAGCGTTATGGAATTCCCGTCTTTTACAATATATAGGGTTGTACGCGAATGTGACCGTTTATACGAACAAACAATGCCTAAAAATGTTTAGATCTAGAAAGAACATAGGGTTAATTTTGCAAAAACGATCCACGAGCCTCACAGCCAAGGAAAGGACAAGATTCTCCTCAAATCGACTCTCCAGCATTCCAGAATCACTTT
>JAQGCB010000652.1:0-19774 GCA_034698835.1 Protaphorura tricampata
CGATCTAGTCAAGGTTCTACTGGGCCTGGCCATCCGGATATATCCTAAAATTCATCACTATTTCGTGGTACGGTATAGGCCACCGCTACCGCTTCCAAAGAAGATTTTCTGAACAGTATGGTATTGGTTGGTATAATAGTATGTGCCTAAGGGATCTGATTACGTACTAGCACCCTCCTGAGTTCCCTTGTGAGCATGTGAGCCCTACTACAAAAGACACTCTAAAAAAAGAGCCATGGTTGATCCATGTTGAAAAAATGCATTAGATTTTTGGGCTCTTTGGGTTGTGTCTTGTGTGCTGTGTGGTTTGACTTATGTTTTGTTTCTGAAGGTTTGGTTTTTGTCCCAGTGTCCCAACAACTTCCTACTACTCCTGTGCTTCTTGCTCTCCTCTATTATACCCTGCCCTCAACCCTATCCTCTTGTCCTGTTTGTGTTTACCTTTCATTCATCATTTCTTTTCAATCCCACAAAAAGTAAGTCACTGGAAAACAACTGGAGAAACTGGTGGCTGGAAAACTGGATCATCCTAATTTGTGTCCTCAGACACTCGCACTATTTCCGTTGGACGGGCGATTCAAAAAGGACCATAACTTCTAACACACCCAGCATGACGTTTACAATCCTCGAGAAGACTCAATAAAATTAAAATTCCGTCACTGTTGAATTATATATTTTTTTATTCCAACCCTCATCCACTTTCAGTTCGCAATAATTGATTCCAAGAAAGGTAATTAGAGGCAATTATGCAATAATTAGTTTTTAGTTGAATTGACTTTCAATTCAATCATGTGAACTTTGAAAAGCTTAATTACACAATATTTTCTTGTTGTCTCTTTATTTTCAGTTAAAAAAGCCAGGACCACAACAGAATCCAGAATGATGGCCGCTCCAACTTCCGTTGTTGTCCTCGACAGAGGGAACAATACCACGTGTACTATTAATTTACATGGTAAGTTAAAGCGAAGTAATACTTTCGTAATGAAATACTCTGGGCTATGGCTTTTGCAGATTAATTAATTGAACTCTATGTATCGTTGTTCCAGGGGCCACAGTTGTGTCCTGGAGAGTGAACAATCAAGAACAGTTGTTCGTATCGAAACAGGCCTTGTTCGATGGGAAGAAAGCAATTCGTGGTGGAATACCATTTGTTTTTCGTAAGTACTCTCATTCGTAATCGTAATCGTAATTATGTCATAGCCGTTTCATTTTTCGAAGTAATGCATGTATTTTGGAATCTTCAACAGCTCAATTTGGACAATGGAACTATGGACCCCAGCATGGTAAGGAAACGTTTACAATTATTTACGACTTCCAGTCTCGTCTGTTTATTAGGAGGTTTCACGCGAACCGATTAAATCGATTTCAGATTATAATCAAAAACTGATTATTTGGATTTCACAGGGTTTGCTCGAATCATTCGTTGGACATGTGAGAAAAATCCTGAACGACTTCCGTCTGGAGACGTTGAAGCTATATTCTCGCTCATGGATTCGGAATTCACTCAGTCCATGTGGAATTTTCCATTCAGGCTAACGTACAGGTAAGTTGTATTGGAAAAATAATCAACATAATATAGTTTTGTCGCTAACCTTATTCTATTTTTATTTTTTACAGGTTAATTCTTCGTGAAAAGGAATTGCACTTCAATATTTGCGTTTACAACCCGAGCAAAGATCTCACCTTCAGCTTCAATCTTCTTTTGCATACTTACTTCAAAGTTCCGGACGTTCGTCGTTGTCAAATTACTGGTCTCCAAGGCTGTACTTTTGTGGACAAGGTATCCACGCACTCTGTGACTTTTACTAATCCTTCGCTGCGAATTTATTCATGAATTTTATTAGACAGTATCTTATTATCTTCAAATTATCTTTAGACGAGGGAATCAACTTGCTACCAGGAGGGTCGTGACGTGGTCCAAATAGGAGAATGGACAGATCGTATTTACCAAAACACTCCACAAGAGCACATCATTACCAATGTTGTGTCTGGACGCAAGATGCGTATCCAAAAGTATAATTTCCCTGACACAGTTCTCTGGAATCCATGGGTTGAAGGGGCAAAGGAAATTGCTGATTTTGGGGATGACGAATTTCCTAAT
This sequence comes from Protaphorura tricampata, assembly GCA_034698835.1. Lineage (NCBI taxonomy): Eukaryota > Metazoa > Arthropoda > Collembola > Poduromorpha > Onychiuridae > Protaphorura > Protaphorura tricampata. Next base: position 2,102 of record JAQGCB010000652.1, read on the forward strand.
ATGGTTTGTTTGGAGGCAGGACATGTTTCCTCTCCAGTCATTCTTCTACCAGGCACAGCCTTCGAAGCGTCTCAAATCCTTCAAGTAATGTGAAAAATCTGCAACGACAAGGAATAATTTCGAAATTCGACGAGTCGAACTCAAAAAGCAACACAAAGAAAATGTAAATGTCTTTCGTAGGTTTCTATGCAATCCGAGGCAATACCGATAATAGGTACCTCTTCCTCTTAGCTTGTACGATAAGTTAGAATTATAAAATAGAATTAGAATGTGTGAGGTGTTACAAAATGTTATTTTCCGAGTCTTCATGGGTCAGCTGATTGACCTGTGGGATCACGATTTGACTAATGCAATATCCTTCGCATTATTTGCAGTTACCGATTTTTTGTATACTAAAAGTTAAAGATTTTTCCTTCAAAAGCCTTATATTTCTGTCTGTTTTTGTTAAGTGTGCTAAAATTAGATTTTCAATGGTTCTAATGTTCTTAAACTATTTTATTTCTCACAGCTTAATTTGTTTGAATGGCCTAAGAATTTGATGCAATCACAATCAAACTACTAATTGATTGACTATTTCCATCTGAAAGTCACAATATTTTCTAACATTTGAACTTGTTTTGTTTTGTCCCACTTTTGGTTAACTGATTCGTTAATTTTTTTTTGAGACACCTTCAAAAGTTTCAGACTCTTTAAAAAAATATTTGTATTAACGAATTTATTTGTGGAATCTGTGAGTGTGGGCTTCCCATGAAGCGACTAAACTTGGAAAACTATTGTGAGAAAAAGTATGATAATCGAGAAACGTTCGTTCCTGAAGCCTTCCATTACTTGACCGAATGCAATACAATAATTGTTAGATTTTTTGGTAGGACTGATTGTTACAATTTGTGGTACAGTTAACTCCATACTATTAAGGAGCGGCGCGTGGCAAAGTTTAAGCCAATTTAACGGGTAAATTCCAATGACAATTTTTGTGCCACCAAATCGGTGAGCTATGCCTTCTTAGGTACTAGTAACATTAGCTAGCTTTAGTAGAAACGCTTCTCTTTGTTCCATGTTTTGTTAGGATACAATTCAAATGTTTTGAGGCGTACGCCTCTGGTGTGTGTAAAATATATTTTGTGTAAATACTTTTACTTTTGAACTAAACATTTTTACCAAAATGATAAATCACAATAGACTTGATTATACCATTGCTATTATAATAATTAAGTCAGGAAAATGATAACCAGCAAAGAAAACATTACCATTGATGTTGTTTTTTAGAATGGAACTCAACTGGAAAACTGGAGAGGAGTAGATATTAGAAATACTCAAAAATAGCTATTAATTACTATACGAGTGCGAATTTGATATTTGAAGCTATTGTCTTTAGCGTGAGAACTGTACCGGTTTTTGGCAGCTTATTGAGAATAGAATTAGAGGATTTATATGTCAAAACTTGTCTGTTTAGCAAAACAAAAGGGTTAATCGGTCACGAGATTACATCACGACCTATTCTTAATTCTTGTTTCGGACCTATTCGACACGATAGTGTTTGCTCTGTATTTTGTGAATGCCTGAATACTCAAAATGACGGAAAATAGTATTGAAGTTTGATAGATTCTTATGTGTATTTCGTGCTTGTGTACTAAATAAGTCCATGACAATTTTGACTAGATTTTGTAAGAAGATTGAAATGAATGACAAATTAGTGTGCCTCTCTAAAAGTTCTAGAAATTAAAATAGCTGAATGCCTTGCATTTACATTTGAGTTTAGAAAAAGAAACTTCACTTAACTTACCATTATACTTATGGGGCTCTATGCATGCCTTTCAGAAGCCAACTCAAACTGAATTCCGTCTACACACTAAATGTGGTTCCGTACCATTTAAATTAATTACACTTACAAATTATTGTGGTTATTCAAGAAGAGAATGCTCACTTTTACAACAATTTGTAAATGTCCAGTCCCCACTCACTGTCATTATAGTTAGAAAGAAATATGTGCGTAGTTGTGTGTTATTATTCGGAAAAAAATAAGATTGTTAGTGGAGAATTTTCCACAGTTACATAATTGTAGTCGTGTCGTGCTCTTCAAAATCTAGCAACTTGTTATGCAAACGCAAAAGAGAACACTCTAATCGGCCTAAATCTAGAATTAATTCTTGTTACTGATTGTTCACTGTTAGCAATAGAATTATTAGGAATGTGTTACCAATTCCAAAAAGTGATTTTGAGGATTACAACTTAATTTTAATTCAATTTCACCGGTGTTTCCAAATATTATAACGTGTCAGTGTCAACCTGTCAACCCACCATGCACCAGATGACTTGTTCCGTATCCGTAGTGTCGGAATAATTTTGTTACCAGACCAGACCAAATGTCGTACCTACTTACAGTCCTACTAGAACTTATGAAAGTTTCTATGCATAAAATTGTAAAACAAGTTTGTTCGTATTTCTCTTCTTTGGAGTTATTACTTAAAAATATTTTCAAATATTCTCCGTTTCTTATAACTATTAGAAATTGTAGAATTCTTATACAATACTTATTACCTAATAGAGGACAATAAAAGTAAAATTTACAAAAAAAAGAACGTCCACTGTTCCTTAATACGTGTTCTCATCTTGTATGAAACTTTTTGAAAACAAAGATGTGAGATTTTTGAGTAGGAGGGGAAACTCAATCAATATAAGAGCTGTAGTCTTTGGTAGTCTACAACACCACTACAACTTACTTGACCACGAAGACTGGTAGCAATTAAAATTCAGTTTTAATTTGGTGAACAGCGTGCTGACTGACTAGAAGGAAATCATATCGAATTCTTAATATGTCCTCAAGTAAATCGTACACTCATGAAATCTATTTACCCCATTTTCTCTGTATATCCAATTTCTTTGAATAATTCCGATAATCTTTGTGTTGCTCGCTTTGATTATTATAAAGATGTCAATTTTTATTCAACTAAAGACTAATAAATCTAACTCGTAATAACACATACATCGAAGTCATAATTCATTTCGTACTTCATCCACGTCACGTCACAGCACCTCAACTTCTGTTGATTGATTAACCCTGCTTTTTAGAATTTCAACTGTTGACTCTTCTACCATACACTCTGACTGATACATTTCAGCAATCACTTACAAGTTACAATTACAACTTTCAAGGGCCATTACTCGCATGAAAACTCATCTTGGCTTGGCTTTTAAACATTCAGATTATTCAATTCAAATATCCTGGTCACGACTCACGATATTCTATTCTAATTGAATCGACAGATCAAATAATCTTCTGATTCCTAATTTCGAAAGATGTGACACTGCGATACATAATGTTAATAATAGGAATTCCGTGATGGGAAGTCATCGAATAATTGGCCACGTCCAGTTTTGAGGTCGGCTGCCGCCATTAGTCGAAGAAGTTTTGGTATTACTGGTATTACAAGACCTGATTCAGAACATTTGAAATGATTAACTGGAGGTTTTAGCCTGATCCGAGTGCTCTCACACGAACAATGCTTCTTGTACACCCACATTAAACTTACATAATCTTGAGTGCGTTAATTTATGACTAAAAGAACAACAAAAATTACGTTTACTTACGCATAAAGAAAGTAAAGTATTCGAGATAATTAGTATTCTGACGACAAGTATAAATAGAAAATAAGGATCGATTCCTGCCCTACCGCTTTAGCCCTTTTACATTTTAATGTTGTATGATTGTACGATGGTTCCAAAAATTTGGTTGGTTTACGTGTATAATCCTGTTCTACTGTTGTACTTAAGTTACTGTTGTAAAAGAATACTCGTAGCTGTGGCCAAATCATTTCCGGATGATCTCAAAGCTTCAGTTGCTCTACCGCGATCAAAACCCATGTCTACTAGTGTTTGTATGTTACTGTCTGACGGCGGAGCACCCATTGGTCCATTGGAACCCGCTGCTCTTCTTTGGCGAAAAAAATAGTTGACCAAACCCCCTCCATTTTCCATCATCGGATCTAACGGTCCACCACGATGATCGTCTATCAATCTCTCCGAGTAACCTTGACCTCGAGCTTGGCGAAAATCTTGAGCACGGTTGTGAAAATACTGTTGTTCCCAGCGCTCGGATTGCTCTTGTCTTTGTAATTCTAAAGTTGCTCCTGTTTGTGCCACCTAATCAACAAAGTTAAAAAGGGAACTGATGAGTTAAATGAAAATATTCAGGCTAAAGCTCCGATTATCGGGTACACGATTCCCGCCTATAATGCCATGTGTTGATAAAATGATCAATCAAATATCCAAACTTGGTACAACATTACCAAAAAGAAACTTACCTTCGGTTCTTTAGAGTAGAGAAGCCACCCGAAAGCTTTATCACAAATTCGGGCCACGAGATCAGGGACGACTAACCATTTCTTCACCATAAGGAAATTGTATCGGTAAAGCAATCCGGCCACCTTGACAAAATAAAGAATATTAACTTTCGTCGTTACAAAAATGTTTGGATGCATATTTAGTTTTTCTTTTATGCGTTCTTCTGCTCACCAAGCCACAGAGAGATGATATGAGAGTGGCTTGTGATGTGCAAGCAATTTGAAGTCCAAGTAAATAAGTGACTGTTTTTCCAGTAACAGGTATTCCCTGAAAATAAAGGTCAACGTGAATTAAATGGCATAGATTGTAGAAGCTTACATATCGTAAAATGAAGTTTTCTTATCCCTCACATACCAGTATATGCGTGACCGTGACCCGCGGAATGTCCAAGAAATAGCTCACGTAAAGTGGGAATAATAAACTGTACCTGTCAATTCAAATTCAGTAATCAATTTAAATACTCAAATCTGAATCAAATGGATTTTGTCAATGCGTAGAATGTTTGGAAGGTTTATTATTTCAAAACTTAGCTTACAGGCCAGGTGGAAGGAATCGTCCAGCCGCATTCTGATAGTCTGGATGAAACTGGGCAAGAATCATGATTACAGAAATTTCTAAAAGTGTGGCAATAACGGAGGAGCCTAGAAGATGAGACGCAAATTTCCTCGAACCCATTCGCCTTTCAAAGACACTAAAGAAAGGAAGTGCATATTTAGAAATAATTAAGAATAAAACATTATAATTTAACAACAACTTAAACATCACATTATACCGAAAATAATAGAAGACGAGGGCGGAACAGAGAAGGTCCTTTGAATGTGTGAACGTAAGTCTGTTCAAAATAAGCCTCCATATTTGTGGTGATATGAGGATTTGTGGGATTTCACAGCTCAAATATTGGCGAAAATGTTGGGCAATCATTGGGACATGGATGGCTGTACATGTGAGGAACATTGAGGAGAGTAATCCTTTGCATACTGGAGCCTTATCTGAAAATATTAAAACAAAATATTTATCAATCAATAACTCATTACTAACAAGACATAAGAATAAAACATACGTTTAAGAATTTAAAAATAAAGAACTTACAAAATCCAGTTGAACTTTGATGACTCAAAATCGTCGCAGCCATTTCTTCCTGTCTCCTCGACTGACTCATCGCGTCGCGTTCAATTCACGCGATCCGATGGCGTTCGCGATAATTGTAATAAAATCTAAATTATCCGTTCTTCAATTTCTTGGCGGGGTCGCCAACATCAACACGGGTAAAAATTGACCCTCCACTCCAGTAGGCAGGAGTTACCGATACCCCACTATTAGTGTCAAAGGTCAGTCTCACCAATATACCACGAACGAAATCAAAATCCGGACTTCTGTTAAATTAAAATAATTTCAATTTCAAACTGCTGAGCTGACTGCTGACTAATTCTTCCAAATCTTTCTGTTTATTTGAACGTTCCCGGATAATCACGGATTTGGAACTTCCAACACTTCCAAGAAAGGTGTTCTCAAAATTCCCAGCCGAGGCGAAGTGAAAAAAATTGTAAACACAAACAATTTCGGCGAAGGTGTTATACGGTGCGCGGCGGTGCGGTGTGCCGCGGTCGCGGTGTGTGTGCGAGATTCAATGGAGCGCGGTGTGCGATAGCCCAAAATGTGCAGAGTTTAGTTCAGAAGAGCGATGAATGATTGCAGACAAAAACGTCAGTTTTCAATTTGACAGTTTGTATTAACTGTGAACTCTTGTGTTTTTATTTTTCAACTTGAATTCAGTAATTCCTTCAAGGTAAAAAAATATACCAAGTAAATAAATGAGTGTACAAACGGAATGGATTAGTGTAACCTCATAGAGTACATACATAATAAGTTCAATATTATGTAAAAGAAAAAATCGTAGTATAATTCATGGGAAAAACTAACATCAGGGTTCCGAAATATCAAAAGCGCTGGTATCGTGGTATCCTCACCTAATCCTGAGGGTCTGAGTGAGTCTGACAATATAGTTAAATGGACTACTCTTCTTACAGATCGATTATAGATTTTATCAATGTTAAATCGTAGTTCTTTCTTACAGCGAACAGCGAAGTTATTAGGCTTAGCCTACTAATTAGGTTATAAATATAATATTTTTAAACTTGAACATATTTTTATAATAGTATAATGTGAGTATAATTAGCTTCATAACATTGGTGTTTAGCAAGCTAACGTCGTGTCGCATAATCGAATTCTACAATGCCAGCGCACCATAACCATATATCACAACATTAAACGTGGTTGAGTTTGACTTCTCTCTGTTTGAAACAGTCCCTGACCTCGCTGATTAATTAATTGGCTTAATATAATACTGATACTGAAATGACCCGTTCTCAAGTATGACGGGTCAAACGTTGAGCAGAAATGACCTTACCGAATTTTAAAGACTCTACGAGGGGAGAAGGCAGCAAATTGTACAAGACAGATATGATATATAATAATATGGCTATGCGGCAAATGGATATCTAAATTGGACAGTACGTATGGTCGTACTCCAAAATCTTTAAAATGTTTCCATCAAAAAACTAAAAAGGAATGGAATTTTTAAATTGTATCTTTATTCTTAGCTTTCCTATTCCTTCTATCAAATGGGGAAAAAAAAGTGGGACCAGCTGTGTCTAGGAGGTTGGGGCTGGGGACTGGGGTACACGCCGCGCCGGTAAGGTCATTTATGCAGCTATTTTGTGATATCTTTTGATGTGCAAATGTCGGTCTCCCTTCCTGGCAAACGTTTCCCCACAAAAGTCACAAGACAGTGGTTTCTCTCCAGAATGTACAAGCATGTGTTTACTTCGGCTGTCAGAACTTGTGAAACGTTTATCACAAATTTCACAACTGAAAGGTTTTTCCTTGGTATGAACTCGGGTATGCAACTTAAGATTAATTTTCCTATTGAAAACCTTATCACAATACTGACATTCAAAAACTTTGATGAGGACAGGTTCCAACTGGAGGTCAGCGTGAAAGACACGATTGTGTTTATCGAGTGCGTCGGATCCTGTCCATGACCTCACACAGAGCTCACATTTGTATTCCCTGTCCATTCTGTGTAAGGTCATGTGCCTTCTGACTCCAGCTTGATCCATGCACTTTTTCCCACAAATTAGACAACTATATTTTCCTAAAGTTATAGAAGCTTCAGCTTGTTCAAGATCTTCAGGTGTCTCAATGGCCAAGGCCACGTCCACGAGTGGAATATCGTAGTGACACTTTGTATTATGAACATGTAATCCATGTTTTGTCTGAAAATATAATACACAAGTTTCACACTTGAAGTCTGTTTCAACGGTTCCATGAGTTTTGTTACGATGAGTGAAGCATTTGAACTTTGTATTGTATCCTCTTCCACATGTTGGACAAATAAATTGACCAAGCTTGTCAGAATGTGTGCTCTTGACGTGGTCCACGAGTTCTATGGAAGATGGATCCTCAAACTCAGTTTCACAATATTTACAAGTAAAATAATAAATGTCTTCCGCAGAACGTACAATAAAGTTTTCTAATAACATGTTAAGATTTCTGTGACTCATTTTTTGGTGTGTGGTAAATTCACCACGGCTTGCAAATCCAAATGTGCAATCCGCACATTTGTGTATGTTCAATGGGTCATGGTAGAGTAAATGAAGATCCATTTGGGATTTCTTTGGGTACGTTTTGTCGCACTTTTCGCACTGTATTGGATGGGTGTGAGCTGCGTACGTTTCTTTCGAGTCGAAACTTTGTTCACAGGTTGTGCAAATAATCGGCTTATCACATTCCTTCACATGACGCCTCCAGCTTGGCTTATTTGGAAATGTTTCAGCCGTACAACCTAAGCGTGGACACACCCAACGCTGTGTGTGTGCATTTCTGGTATGACTTTGAAGATTAGCTTTCATTTTAAATTTACTGTCACAGAGTGGACAAGGAAATGGGAATTCTTCACTATGGGCCAAGGTCTCATGTTCTCTGAATAAACTCTCTCTGTAGAATTTTTTCCCACAAACACTGCATGCAAAAACCTTACAATTTCCTTCTGTAACAACTTTATGATTATAAACGCCCATTTCAGATATGAAAGATTTCCCACACAGATCACAGTGGAAACGTTGACGGTTTTTCTTCGCAATTCCTTCTTGAACTCTGAATCCATAGCATGTTTTTTCATGATGATAGATACTGCTCTTGTACTTGGAAGTGAAGTCACACTTACTGCAACTGTGAGGTTTGTCGTCCGAGTGTTGTAAAACATGTTTGTTCAGACTGGTGCGGTGAATAAATTCCTTGCCACAGAAGTTACACTCGTACATTTGCATACCAGGTGGGCGGTGGATTCGGACATGGAGTCTAAGGTTACAAGCGACCTTGAACACTTTTTGGCAGTATGGACAACTCAAAGGGTCCTTTGGATCTGAATTTGAACTCACAACTCGTTTTCCACGAGTCGGGAGAGGCATTTTTCGGTGTTTCCGCTTATGATGACGAATCCGATTCGCCCAAGAGGCAAAATACGCTTTGCAAATATCACATTGGAAATTCGTGCCCTTCTTTCGAACTTTCGCCTTCCTACGAATATTGAAATCGCTTGCAAATATAATACATGGATTAGTTGAAATATTCCATGGGCAGTGAATGAGTGCTTAATTTGATATTATATGCGTTTGTACAGTTTGTAGTACCTGGAACTGGATTCATCACTTTCGTCATCCTCATTACTGTCACTGCTATCGTCAGGCTCCCATTTTACTCCAGAAGTAGGTTGTTCATATGCGTTTTCCTCATGTGACCACCTATCGTTGAATCCACTCCTGTATAAAATTATATCAAGATTTCAGTTTATAGATACAATATTATGCTAAATCCCAAATCAAATCACGACGAGTTACCTTTGGACTCCAATATTTTCAGACCTAATTCCAGATTCAATTTTTATAGAACATTTTCCATTCAGATAATGTGGATCCAATCTCTCTAAAACAACCCGCACTTCCTGTGTTAATTTGGAAGACTCAGAAAAGGAGGATAAATTAGAAGACATTTCTCAGCTCTCCCTGTACTGAATTCGGTTTAAATCTACAATAAAAAGTATTCACATAATTAATTTTCTGAACATATTGTGTACAAATATTGTAGCCGATGTATCCTGTGTCTGTGTCATGTATAAATACTCTGCTGAAATTTAATTTTAAAAAAAAATGTATAGAGTACCTTTGAAAAACCAGGTATCTAATATACATAGGATAGATGACCTCTTCAAGTTGATTGAACGTCAAATATCAATATAGTACTGTCACCTGCTGTTCCGTCCTAATTTTCTAAGATAAACTTTCTATATTTTATTTTAGAAAAAACAACAACACACAAATCCAAACAAATTCCTAAGAATAATTTTGGTAGATTTGAATTTGGTGACGAGACGAGTGCTTGGCTGATTGTGGGTAGCATTGAGTTTGACTCAACCTGACCCAATCTCATTTCTGGCAGCGATGCTTTCACCACTTTCTCCATAAGGGTCTATGCAGAAGCAGAAAGCGAGAGAAAAACTGGGCTGCTGAGCTGACCTGACCTGACCTGACCTGTTTCTGTATTATAGTAACGACTGAACAACTGCGGGGGCTTCAATAGACACGTGGGTTCAAATAAACGCCGGGTAGGAATGTCATTTTTTTAGTTAAACGCCGGGTCTGACGGTCTGAATAAGTTAGATGTGGTTCGAATGAAAGTCGGGTAAAATTCATGCCTAAACGTACGCGTACAGCTATGGCATTTACGCGCTGGAAAATCAGGTTGAATATGAAACTATTGGAATGTTCAAATAAAAGTCTGTCTATAAACACAGGATCTCAATTAACGCCGGGGTACGAATAAGGGCCAGGTCAGAAAATTCTAATTTCAATTAAACGCCCGTGCTCTTAATAGGTCAATTAGGTTATATTTGGTTTCATTCTAGTGCTTTTGTAGCATTACTTTAAATGCAAAATCACAATTCATGTAATCGCGGACAGGATTGCTGCAGAAGTCCATGCAGACACACTCACGATGAACATCGAAAGTGTTGTGCTGTGCTAGAGAGCTTTTACTGTAGTCTAAAAAAATGATCTCTGAAGAGCAGCGAAAGTTAAATGTACGGCGAAAGCCTGTCCACAGCGCGGTCACAAATGACGACCATAACTTTTAGACCACCTTCAGATCTACTCGGATAACAAGACGATAAGTAAGTGACAGTCTATGAGTCTATGGATATAAAAAAACTACCGGCTTTTCAGGTTGTCTCAGACAAAAAATGCATATATCGTTGCCGCCCTTAATAAAAGATACCGTCGAAATGAGACAATTCAACATTCAACGCCAAAGTACAGAATTTTTAATTGATTCTTTGAATATTTTGGATCAACGGGTTGACACTTTGCAGAAACTACAATTGCTATAAAATGAATTAGGAAGTGAGTCCGAAAAAACTAAATAGGCAAGTGCTTCGCTTAAAATAAAAAACACTTCAGGAACCACTGATTGATAAAATGAGAAAATCCAGGAGCGCGGGAGTGTTGGAGTTGGACTAGCCATGTTGTTGCTGCTTATCACGTCTGATTGTCATTTCTTATCCATCTATTTTATGATATCTTTTGATGTGCATTTCCCGTTCCGAATTCCTTGCAAATGCTTCCCCACAAAAGTCACACGACTTCGGTTTTTGTCCAGTATGAATAAGCTTGTGTCTAATTTGACCATCAGGAGTAGTGAAACGTTTATCACAGATTTCACACTTGAACGGTTTTTCCTTTGTGTGACTTCGAACATGCGTTTTAAGATTACAGTACGAACTAAAAGTTTTGTCACAATACGGACACTCGAAACGATTGACAGGTATAATAGGTGCTAACTGGAGATCCGAGTGTCGGACACGATTGTGCTTATTGAATGAATCCGCTCCTGTCCATGACATTACACAGAGCTCACATTTGTATTCCTTATCCATTGTATGCAAGGTCGTGTGCCTTCTGAGGCAACCGCGATCCGGACACTTTTTCCCACAAATTAAACAACTATATTTTCCTAGAGTTACGCAAGTTTCAGGTAGTTCCAAGTTTTTGGATGTCTCAAGAGTTTCGGCTACTTCCACAAGTGGGATTTCATAGTGAGACTTTCGATTATGGCTCATTAGTCCATGCTTTGTCAGAAAATATAATACGCAAATCTCACATTTAAAGTCTGTTTGAACGGGTCCATGCATTCTGTTTCGATGAAAGAAGCACTTGAACTCTGTCTGAAAGCCCTTCCCACAATCAGGACAAACAAACTCACCAATCTTATCAGAGTGTGAGGTCTTGGCGTGGTCTACGAGTTGTGTGGACGATGGATCCTCAAACTCTGTTTCACAAAATTTACACGTGAAATAATAAATGTCCTCCGCAGAACGTACTATAAAATTTTCTAGTATTAAGTTGTCATTCTTGTGACTCATTTTTTGGTGTGTGGTCAATTCACCACGACTACTGAAACCAAATGTGCAACCCTCACACTTGTGTATGTTCAATGGGTCATGGTAGACTAAATGAAGATCCATTTGGGATTTTTTTGGGTAAGTTTTGTCACACTTTTCACACTGAATTGGATGGGTATGAGTGGCGTAGGTTTCTTTAGAATAAAAAATTTGTTCACAGGTTTTGCAAACAATCGGCTTATCACATTCCTTGAGATGACGCATCCATGCTGACTTGTTAGGCAATCCTTTGACCGAACAGCCGTAGCGCGTACACGACCATTCGGTGTGTGCGTGCTTCATATGACTCCTTAGACCACTTTTGAGTTTAAATTTACTGTCACAGAGTTGACATGGAAATTGGTATTCATCGTTGTGGGCAAAGGTCTCATGTTCTCTGAAAAGAGTCTCGCTGTAGAATTTTTTCCCACAAATGTTGCACGCAAAAACCTTGCAGTTTCCTCCTGTAACGCCTTTGTGATTATAAACACCCATTTCAGAGTTGAAAGGTTTCCCACACAGATCACAATGGAAACGTTGACGATTCTTCTTGGCAATATCATCTTGAACTTTGAATCCAAAACATATTTTTTCATGGTGATTCAAACTAGTGTAGTACCTGCTAGTAAAGTCACATTTGCTACAACTGTAAGGTTTGCTATCCGAGTGTTGCCTTTGATGACCGTTCCGACTACAGCGGTGAATAAATTGTTTCTCACAGAATTTGCAACTGTACATTTGCATACCAGGTGGGCGGTGGACTCGAATATGGACTCTGAGGTTACTAGTGCTAGTGAAGACTTTTGAGCAATATGAACATTTCAGAGGATTCTGTGGGTCTTTGAGATATTTTGTCTTTATAGTCTTCCTTGGTGATTTAACCTTCACATTAGAGGGAAGTGGAATTTTTCCGTGTTTCAGTTTATGATGACGGATTAAGTTTCGTGTACAAGAAACAGATATCTTGCAAATGAGACATTGGATTCTTGTCACTTCCTTCCCAGAATGAGTATGTTCGTTATCAGCAGTATTCGATCCACTTTATTAAAAAAATACAATGATTAAGGTTATCAGTCAGTAGGAGTCAGTATAAATTCAGCCAATATATTTGGACAAATTTCCTTGTTGTGTTACACGAAAATGGACAAGGGAATGGTTGTCTTGAATTTAGTATACATTAATTAATTAAATATTCCATGTTCTCATTCCGTGTTGGCTTACCCGGAAGCGCAAACGTAGTTATCACTTTTATCGCAGTCAGTCTTAACAACATCACCATCAGGATTTAATTTTACGTATTTTGAAACCTCGTGAGACCACTGGTCTTGATTAAACTCGATTTTCGTATTCACATTTTGATGTAACTTGGGCTCGCTTCCGCTGATTCTAAAGTTAAAATATATCTGATTGGAATTTAACTGTGTTACCAAAGAATTAATACAATTAATATATGGAATAAATTAAAAAGTTCCATGATATAGTCAATTTGTTTTACCCATCATCTCCATTCACATTCCAATGTTCATTTTTAATGGTACAATTTTCGTTCTCGTCGTTGTAATTGGTAGTCATTTTTCTTCACTTCAATTATATATCTGTTTAGTCCTTCAAAATAAATTGATTAATTTCAATTTATCGTATTTTAATTCAGGAAGTACCTGTACATTAAGAATAAATAAAAAAATTAAAATATTAATGAGGAAAAGCTCACGCAAACACAAAGTCGATACCGGAACGTCAACTATTGGATAAAATTTAAAATTATGAGCCTTATGCTGATGAGGATGGAGACATCGTGACCTCTGACCTTTTCATGTTGAGATTATTCTGTCACCTTCAGCTCCATGAATATGATTTCTTGTCTTTGATTTTAGAACTTGGATATTTTTAATCTCGTAAAAGCAAGATATTTTTCTTTCAACTTTTGTTTTGTTTATGTTTTTAAAATATTTTCATTTTGGTGCCGTAGTAAAATTTTTGAATATAATAATCTATCTCACTTTTCAAATACAGTTAAAATTGAGGAAATTCTAGCACAAATAGTAGGTTGGTTTTGAGTCACCCTGTGTGGGTATCTCACAAAAACTTTCACCTTCCCTGTCCAGTTTCTCTCGAAATTACATAAAGATAAACTATAATTAATTTGCATATTTGCACTACTCAGAAAAAAACTAGTTATGTACAAAACCCAACATTTTTTCAACGTCTATACCGTAAATGACGGAATAATTGTCGTCGTGGCGGCTTCGATAAACGCAGGGCCTTTCTCTATTACTGTTTTGGAGAAAGTGGTGAAAGTCTGCGACGATTGACCCTGCCGAAACAAAAAGAACGGACAATTAATCGGTCAGTTACTGTAATTCATTCGTACGACACTTGCTGACTCTTCTATCCAAGAGTAATACCCAAATTCTTGTTCTCTGTTCAAATTGGAATTATTAGTTATGATTGGCTTAATTACCAAAACGCGTTTTACTAATGGCTCACAACACTTAATACGTTCAATGTAATAGCGAGAAGACCATATTATGCGATTAAAAGCGATTAAAGTATTAAAGTATCAATTTTTATTTCAAAAAAGTAATAAAATGACGGAAGAGTCTTATTTTTGCTTAAAATATTTAACCAAAACCATATATACATGTAAATGTGTCGGTTGAAAAGTGTAAGAGAGAATGAATTTCAAATTAGAGTGCTATCACTTCGGCCACAAAAGCTGACAAATCCATGAAATACATATCAATGTAAATCGCATGCTTACAGTATAAATGGTCTGCAGTTTTTATTACATATGCATATGCGAATTGGTTTTAGTTTGTTCGATTCAGTCGTATTTTTTCTATTTTTTCGGTATACACATCGAGGTATCATTGTATTGTATGATATGTTAAATTTTTAATTAATCAAGCTTAAGCAGGGCGCAGGCACTGATTAACATTCTTTCCCACGAATGGCTGTCGGTATGGATTGCTCATGCTCAAGTTTGCTTCTTCTAAAGTTTTCTGGAGACGATGATTGAAAAGACGCTCTTCAATTGCACATAATTCGTCTTCACGTCTTGCTTCAGCTTTCTCACGTTCCTAATCAAATTCGAAATAAAATTAGTTCGTTGTAGGATAATAGAATAGGCAGCCCTTCTCGCATTTCTTTGGTCCAGCGGGTAAGCACAGTGTTTACAGAGCTTTTAGGCCTTTTCCGCTACACAAGGTACATCTGATAAAAATTTTGTGTGAGTGATTTTGAGCCAAACAACACTTACTCGAACTTTCTCATTGTAAAGGACTTGACAATCAAGATCACTTCTGTATTGTAAGCGTTTGTATTCACGTTCCTGTTTGTCAGCCTCAATATCACGAAGGTATCGTTCCCAATCATCTTTCAATGATTGTTCATACTTTTGACGCAAGTTTTCCTCTTCATCCCTCTTCTTTTTCAAATCCTGGACTTGTAGACTTCGTCCGGCCATGACATTCTAAGAGAAAAGTTTCAAAGCTAAGTATAGCCTGACCTGGGCAATCAGGCATTACAACGAAAGTACACCGCGCACAAATATCATAGGGCTATGAGAATACCTCAAAAAGTTGTCTCCTTTGTTCGTGTTCTTTTTTCCGACTCGCCATGACCTTTTCATGTTGTTCTTCAATAACGCCATCTATGATACGTTGCAAGGCCTCTTCCTTTGCATTCTCCAAGCAATCCCGTTTTTGCAAATAATCACGGTAAATCTGAATGGAGTGCATGAGCTCCCTCTATTCGGTTTCAAACAATTGTAATCAAATTAATTTTAAGAATCAGGTATCAATTAAGTACCTAGTTCAATTCAATTATAATTGAGTTTACCTTTTTGATCCCACGATCCTCTTCCTCCACATAGAGTTCACGTACGGCTCTCTTCAGAAATTCTCGGGCAACAATCTCTTCACGTTTGACCCTCTTATCACGGTAGAAATCACGAGTGGCCAACATGTCCTTGACGTGAGCCTTAGCCTTCACGAACCGTGCCTCCTTTTCATCCTCCCCTGAATATATTCATAAAACATTAAGTAATTTTTTCGATGTAAGGTCAAAATGATTAAAACTCACATTTCTTCTTGTCCGCCTCCATGGCTGCACGATCCGCATCCAAAATGGCTTGTTCTCTGAGCCTGATTTTATGAATGTCCTGTTTTTTGAGCTCTTTGTACTCAATTTGTTTTTGAAGTTCCACAAGGCCACGTTTTGTTGCCTCTGCTCTCACGCACATGTAAGCTTGCTCTCGTTTCCACTGTTGACATTGACATGAAAAATTATTTTCAAAATACAATATACAATTCGGGATAGATGCCCTTGACCATGCACATGCACAAGTCAAAGTCATCACAGATCTCAATCTCAATGTCAGCATTTTATTCTAAAGGTCATGGACATGGAGCCCATAAAAGCCTACCCTGCTCTCTTGGCTCCGCTGCTTGTAATAATTAAAGTAGAATATGACGCCCGACATGCTATGCCAGATGCCATATCAAAAAAATGAATCGAATTGAATAGTGTGCAATCCAATTCCGTTCGAGCCATGAATGGAGTGGAAATCTCCAAAGTTTTTCATTCATCTCATTTCGTATCCGAATCCGACCCGACCTTCATTTCAGCTCATTCCCAATAAGATGCTCTCGCGACGACGACGATGAGATGACAAGGATGCGATGTCAAATCGAGACGGTCATACACTTACGTACATCTCGCTAAGTCTCAGGCAATCAGGCAAAATCGCTTCTGCTAAAAGATGCGATTGATAAAATTCTAAAGTATGTTGGGTTGGGAAGCTGGATGATTGTCTTATAATCGAGAGCAAGATGCAAATTCTGCTACGTTGAATTTCTGAATTTGCATGATAAGAATGTTGAAAGAGTATTCGGCATTTGAGTATAAGCGAAACGCGTTTTGGACTGCCTGACCGGATTTGGCATCTTGCGTGCTACGTTGAATTTGCCTGATAAAATATTGAAAAGTATTCGACATTTGAGTACAAGCGAAACGCGTGTTGGACTTCCTGGCCGGATTTGGCATCTTACTAGTGACATACACATAATATGGGTCCAAAAATGAAGAGAAATCTCATTTCTTGTTTTTTTTTGCTGAAAGGATTTAAGACGCGGAGGCAGTGTGCAGTGCAGGGGCACAGAGCACAGAGAACTCTTACATTTTGTGTAATAGGGGAACTTCTGTCACAATTATGATTGAATAAATTGGATTGAAAATTGGATTGGAGTTTGGGGAGGGCGGGGGTTGTAATAAAATTGTATAGGCCTAGGCGGCCATGGCCAAACGTACTACTACAGTACTACATTGCTAGTCCATAGTCCATACATGGAATTGGAATTATGGGATGAATAAGAGTTTAGGGAAAGTGATTACCTTTTCTTCGGCGTCTTTGTTCCAAAGGTAGGCCCACATTCGTTCTTCTTCTTCAGCCTCACACTCCAATCGTCGCTTTTGTTTAAGTTGCTCAACACGATCAACGGCAATTTCACGTGTCATTCGTTTCGACAATAATGTCCTCATTTGCTCACATTGATTTCTAAAAGATTTAAAAAAACAGAGGATTTCATTTAAGTATTTTTCTTATTTATATTAAATATAATTTTTATAATTTTTTCTGAAGAATTGCGACAGGTAGAAAAATCTGCCGTTATATGTAACAAAGTGGATTAGAGAGAAGCCTCGATTGCACATGTGTCAAAATCATCGCTTATCCTGATTTATCTATGCTTTCTCCTAAAAAAATGAGTTCACAAATTGAAAGAAAACGTTATAATAAACTTACTGGAACGCTTGATCCAATTTTTTCTCTACAAGAGCTT
>JAQGCB010000653.1:0-19768 GCA_034698835.1 Protaphorura tricampata
CAGTCATTCGAATGACTTGACTTGTGTTTTTTTGTGGTGAAAGTTCATTGTTTGCCTTAGGCCATGCAGTGTTTCTTCTTTGAAGCCTAGCCAAGCAAACCCACGAATCTCTTTCATTTTATAAACTTTCAAATTCCAACCAAATTCTTTTCTACAGTACTCGGACAATCCTGACATCCTAACAAGTCAGGATTTCGCAATGCCATTTTTGGTATGTCTGGATACGCTCTAGTGCGCGTACGTACGTATGCAAATATTTACTACTTATTTCGTTCTGAGTACTCGTATAAGTAATTTAGCACCAAAGCATAAAAAAGCGATTGTGACCCTTTTGTTTCCACTCGAGTCACTTTTGCTTTTTTCTTCTTGTTTTTCATTCCCGCGCCTTGTCTTGTTTTTTTCCTGTTTTTCACTCTCATCAAGGGAGCCGGAGACAAGATTCACATCAGATCACTTTTGAAGATAATAGCATGAAGACGAAGTAACAGTAGTACTAAAAGATTAGCGAGGCAGAGCGGCGGAATCCATTAAAATCTTGACAAGGAGTAAGCAAAGAAAATCTTGGAAACGATTCTTTCTCACAAGGAATTTATTTGTGTGTGAAACTCATACTTTCTCAAAATTTAACCCTTGGGTTTTCAACACATCAATTATCTTTGGCACCATAATAAGGGCTATATCGGTAGATAAAATTTCGGTCTTCTATTTTTAATTTGGGTTGAAGTGGTTAAACATAAAATGGTTTTATCCTAATTTTGGTTTTTGCATGAAGAATAGTTTCCTCGTCAGTTGGTCTTTGAAGACAGGGAATAGGAGTGCAGTCCGTGCATCCATGCAGGTTGATGTAGGCAGGGGGTCCCGTTGCGTTGGGAGCAAAGAGGAAAAAATAGAAAAAGAGAAAGTAGTATTGTAGAGATACTGCACTCGAGAATATCTATGGTCGTCTGTTCTAACTCTTTTTTTTTCTTTTTTTTTTCTTCTCTTGAAGAAACGGTAGTCTTGCAAATCCTATTTCGATAGTGAGATCCACTGAGACGTAAGGAGCTGTGTTGAACTGAGCAGACTAAAAGAAAGACAGGGAAGTTAGAAACTAAATTCGGGTGAAAGCAGAGAAAGCTGAATGGAATGGAACGGCAGGCATATAAAGAAGACCAGCCAGCCCATGCCTTCAGAAGTCACAATTTTCCCCCTTGTTTTTATTTTATTTCCCATCACAGGATGATGCCCGAGTGGAACGAACAGTTTGGACTCAGTCAATCCAAAGTATAGAAGTAGTACGTAGTAGATGAATGAGACTTTAGTTGAGTTTTTGTTTCAATCCAAACAGGTGTTCTTGATCTCACTGGCAAACAGTACTCAGAATTTCAATCCGTCTCATCGTATTTTTGTATCATCATTCAGGGCATTGAACGGATCAAACTCCTCGAGTTTTTGATGTATACAATTCTCAAGAGTTTTCAAAACCTGCATGGGTTGGGCGGCTCCAACGAAATGAGCGAGAGAAAGTTCACTTTTTCCAGTATGAGAAGTTTCGCCAGACTTTTGGAATGCTAGTTGTAGAGTTATATAATATTGGTATGATTTTATTCAGGTTCGATCGCTGGGGTCGATATGGTGTGGTTGTCGCATTAGAGTGAATTTTCTTCGGATGCGTTTATAGACTAACCTTCCATGACTTTCAAACTTAATAATATTAATTACAAATACAATGAAATGTATGGCTACGTTACATGTGTTGTGTAATATTCGATTTATAGAATTAGACTACTGCTACGTTTGACCTACTAAGAAATTCACTGCAAGTAGTCGATTATAGTATGGAAAATTGTGAGTGGGCTGAGCCTTATTTAGTTTACATTTATTTTGTAATATTATTTGGTCACAACCTTCTAGAAAAAATATCATTGCTTTCTTTGCTGATCTGGACAGTGAAGGAAGTCAGGTCAGACTAGAAGTGGAAGGAAGCGCATTGCAGCGTATAGTAGTCCTGAAATTTCTTACGAACACGATAGAGCGTGGAAAATTTGATAAGAGAAGCACGTTTATGTCCGAGGCTGAAATAACATTGGAAGGCAATATAAAATACAATCTACACAATCCTTCGTGTCCCAGTTCTATTACACATAAATAAGATGCTGACCAAGTATATACGACTCTATTCTTTCCGTCCAGGGTGCAGTGTAATATTATGCGCCTTCATTTGTCGCGGCGGGAGGAAACGACCGACAACTACTACAATTTTTTTGTCCACTATTTCTTTAATTTTTGAGAGCTATATTATGGGACATAAAACTAGTTTCTCTGGTCTCCTATCGTTCTACTGGTACTTGAAATATGAGTTTGATATGATGTGAGTGAACTTAGAAATGAGAAGAGGCTTTTGAGGTCGGTCGGTCCTTTTATCCGATACTTGTTCTCATTCGTATAAAACAAATATCTATTCAGTAGCGGATCTAAGAGATTTTACTTTACGGGACAACGCCAGGGCCAAATATGAAGAAATGTTTGAGAAAATTTTGATATCGAGTCAATTATTTCATTGCCTTCAGAAATTCCGATGAATATTGAGTGAAACTGATTTAACTCATGCCAATTCTTGAGTGTATTTTTGTTACATCATTTTGCAGACTTCAATTAAAAAATTTCCCTGTTTTTTCTTGGGTGGGCCAGGAGTAGGCGGAAATCATTGACGCGCCAAGGCCCTCCCACTAACTGTGCCCGGCCCCAGCCGCCCAGTATACTACAGAACCGCCGCTGATTATGTATTTCCACATAAATTGTAGTGCTAGCTTCTATTGGTCCATCGTCAGTGCTTTTTTTTTTGGACACAAGGCTCTTCTCGGATGTCATAGTCATAGTCGTGCCCACGATATCCCATTGTGGCTGTGGTCTTTCTCTTGAGGCCCCATTTTGTAGATTTGCTCTTGAGTGAGTAGCCAGCCGTTGTTACTGATTCTCTTCTCGATAACTGATCTCATGTTATTCCCTTGGCTACATCTCATACATACTAACGTTTCATGCATGTAGTATTTTGTCATCCAATCTTCTACTCCCTCCCGTTACAATACCCAACGACCCGACTCACTTTCTCTTTGATCTCCAGTTTCGTCATGTCTGGCTTCCTTTTTCTCGCTTGACCGTTCCCGCGGCTCCGGTTCTTTGGAAAAGAGATACCTCTCACATAACATCCACGCATGGGTGATATTGGTCAGGTAATACGCTAAGTGTATTCATGTAATGGTACAGTGTGTATCAAATGGCACAGGAAGTTACTTCAAGTTGTTCTTTTACATTAAATTCAATCAATTATCCTCCACACCAAGGTACAGTCAAATTCTATATTTGCGGGGTTGGATTCCCTTGGACTCACAATATATGTTGGTTGCTTTAAAGGAGCTTTCTCCATCGGATTACGTTAAATATCATTAACGAGAGTATTTATTTAATAACACGAACACAATAGTAGAAAGACCATTAATAGAACTAACTCCTTCATAATAAGCTGGTCCTAGATATATGGGGTATATTCTGTGTACAATGCATGTAAGTCTACTTACTGCGATTGCCAATAGTTGGATAGCACGATATTCCAACAATTAAATTAAAAGTTTGGATAAATGGTCGCCTAACTTACTGGGTGACACGAACACACGACAAAGTGAAAAGAACTTTCTCCAGGTCCGACTGCCCTTTACAGTAGTGCGTGTTACAAATTTCATCTATCTGTGGAATTCACTTCCCTATATCTCCTGGACTATATCTTTTCAGACAAACGAGTTGACAATGATACGGAGTAATGATTGCATTGCACCTTTATACGTCGTAGTACAGGGTGGTTCTCAGCGCTTTGGCCCATCCCATAATAGTGGCCAGAAAGATTTAAAAATATACATTCTAGAAAGAACTTATTATTGATTCACAAAATTTATACCAATATGCTCATAAATATTGAATTCGAAAAAATGCACAGAGTCCTTGCTCAGTTGGTTGCATTTGGACTTCGATCAGTCGAACAGACAGCAGTATACGGGCTTTAATTCCTTCAGTTTTTCTTCCTAACACATCTGAACGAAAATTTTGCGGATGCCTGACCTTCCAGGGAAGGTAAATGCCAATTAATGAGAGTATTCTTCCAAATATATACCGTATTTTTGTCAGCGTGTCTAAGGTTCAGCTGCACTGGGGCACAAGAGTATATGAACCACCGTATTCGTGTAACTGGTAGGGTTCATAGGAACAAAGTTAGTTCAAGCACCGGGTGAAAGTACGGTGAGAAAAAAGGTAATGTGATTTTTCGGAGGACTCTCCTGACCGGACGCATTAGAGTTGGAGGCAAAATTCTGTGTAGCCCAATTTTTTGATTAGGTCCTTCCTCCCGATTCGCCCAGAGACACTTGTGGTTGATAGTGTTTTAGTGGAGCGGAACATTGGGGACATCAACTTGTCAGTCTCCACTCTCATTTTCCTTTTCCTCTTCTTTCTCTCCACTTCAGTCACACAGAGGCACAAAATCCAATTTCATTTTCTGATTACTCGCCGCTCTACCTCTGTTTCAGTTGTATTGACGACCAGTGTTGCCCTTCGGCCGTGGTCTAATTATTTTGCGAACCATTCATCGGGTAAGTTTACCTCGTAAACGGCTAACTTAACTCCAAAGTTTGTCAAGGACTCACTCCACTGTGGTTGATGGATTTTTACTTCATACAACGGATCCGGAAAACAATGAGATATTACATTCTGTATTGTGTATAGAATTCTAGCCAGACTATCGTATTTAATTCACTATACATGTCTATTCCTTATATTATCGAGTTGGCCCACTTTTCAACAATACGATTATTTTATATTCTTATCCCTATGTACATAATTAGGATAGGAAACAGTACGGATTGTTTACTATCAGTTCAAAATTACTCGCTTATTCGCAGTTTACTTTCGACGTATTTGAGGGAATTCCAAGCATGCATTGAAAATCTGCATCTGTTCCTTGAGAATGGCAAAGGAGTTGGACTTGGACTTTAGCTCTAGAGTTTGGGACCAGACTGTACCTAGTAGATATTTAACACAACAAACTCAAAACTTGGTCAACCCCATTTCTCGTACTACGTATATGTGTATCTCTGCACGTCGTCTTTGAGACGTGATACAAAATGTGAAAAGTTTTGATTGAATAAATCTTAGTAAGCAAAAAGTTACCCTGCTCATCTTCAACTCACAAGGGATTGTATTGTGAAAGTTTTCATGCGTATATACATATACATATACTTTGGAATAGAATTTTCCACGCGTGTACACAAATAGGACATTCCTATTATATTATTTTCTTTTGAGTAAAAGCTGGCATATATAATGCGTACTCTGGGTGCTTTGGGTAGTATTGGATTTTCTCTAAATAAAACTCTCATTAGTTGACTTCATCTTCTCTCAGTATGTTCAAATTGAATTGTTGAAGTTTAGAATGATTCGGGAGAAAGGAGAAAGTTTCCCTGTTCTATTTATTGTTGTAAAAATAATGCACAGATATAAATATCGAAATACATAAAGAAGAAATGTGATTGTTGTAATTTTGTGGAATAACTGCCGGAGGGAATCTTAACTTTTGTGTGCAATGATATCTTCTTGGATTATTTATACACCCGTCAACTAAAGTAAAATCATGGAGACGTTTAGGTTGAGTTTTCTCCGTAATTCTGTGAATAAAGTAGGAAAGGGGGATAAAAATGACTTAGGCCATGACTACGACGTTGAGATATGATTGTAGTACGAGTACATATAGTAGAACAAAAGGGGAATCCCAAATGAGTGTCAAGAACTAAAACGACCGACCAGAAGATCTAAAATCCACATGACTTTTTGATTCTCTATATACAACCAGGATTTTTTTCTTTACACGGACTCTCCTCGCCAAACGTGTCCCATGGGAATTTAGCACAGTACAACAGAGGGAAGAAAAAAGAATAACACAGACAAAAAAGAAGAGCATTTTTCTTCAAGGAAATACATGACTTTGCCCCATCAACATTTATGTTACAAATCAGGCACTTAACTAGGAGGATAGCAATAAATGT
Organism: Protaphorura tricampata; assembly: GCA_034698835.1. Taxonomy (NCBI): domain Eukaryota; kingdom Metazoa; phylum Arthropoda; class Collembola; order Poduromorpha; family Onychiuridae; genus Protaphorura; species Protaphorura tricampata. Next base: position 6,069 of record JAQGCB010000653.1, read on the forward strand.
CTTCCTTATAGCCCCGGTCTCCATGATCTACTACATCCCAAGTAGTATACCCGTACCCCCAAGTATGTTTTTTTGTGATAATCGTTATGGCAGGGATCGATACTCACCTGGACATTTTTTAGAAGTTGTGTTGCACAGAAACCTCTCTAATAGGACCAACCGCGGTAAAATATTTGTAGTCCCATTTTAGGGATGACCCTTCTGGATGATTGCTAATATTATTTATTCCATATATAAAAATAAATTCGCACCAAGGTCAAGTTGGCAAGCAACAAATATTTAGCAAAATTGAACATGGAATAAGTCCTCCGTCCAATTGATACCATTTCCGGTGGTTTGCAGTTATTCCCTTGTATCCAATATACGAACAAATATTGGTCACAGCAAGGTTCCTTGTTTAATTCATTGAAGTACTACAATTGGTATCCTATCTGTTCGTTGTCCATTGTGTGTAAATGGGACGCACTTTCACTCCTCACTAGTACATATATTTTAGGAATGGTTGACCAAATGAGTCTGACCAAAGTCCCGAGGGTACTGTTAGCGGTTCACATGATTATATCCCACGGCTCTAAACTGCACACAACACTATTCGAACTAGTACACAATACAAGGTGGTGCAAATCATCTAACCCAAAGAGAAAGTTTCTAGTGAAAGTGATTTCTATGCTAAGAGTATTAATAGATCACCATGTCGGCCTTTCGTAGCATGGTAGTACAGGAAGAATTTATAATTTCGTTGTGCGAAGGGTTCGAACCCCACTTGCTTTATTTCTAATGTAGTGTTTCTCTTCTACCAGGGGCACCCACAAAAATACAAAAAGCATAACCCATTTTTGCAACCCAAGTTATGAACCACCCTCTACATGATGCTTTTATTGTAGAGGAAAAGCACAACGATAATCTCCTTCAAACCCTCCCGTCTTCTGTAGTCCGTGTAATTCTACTAACCAGAACTATGGTTGGACAACTTTGTTTGGGTGAACGACCGATTGTAATGCGAATGAGAAAATGCAGAAAAGGGAGGGAGGTACGTGCAGAAACAGATAGTCCGTCGACGAAAGCCTTGAATGTTCATTGAGTTAATTTCGTACCTGTTGTTGGGTATCTCTGACTTCTCATCTAGCTCTAGCCCTTTTGTTCTCCATTATGTTCAGGGGATCTTAATGGAGGAGTTTGTTAGGACGTTCCGTTTATTCGTTCGTTCATTCGTGAGTGAAGTAGGAGTAGAAGTAGAGAGAAAGGTTTCGTTTAATTAAAGAAAGCATGGATTCGTAGTCCTCTCATTTTGTCTCTGTCAGCTCTCTCTCTCTCTCCTCATCCAAGCATTTTCTCATTCTTCCTTTTTTCCTTTGGATTTTAATGAGATGGAAGTCAATCAAGATTCATTTCACAGCAAAATAAGAAGAATAGTTGTCCTTTCAAAACAATGGAATGTGCAGTGACGTGGGAGTTTTTTCTTTTACTCAATTAAATGCCGTGACTCGGAGTTTCCTGTTGTAGAATTTTATTTGTTCCTTGTTTTTCTTTTAAGGCTTTGTTCGTCGTTTTCTGAAAAGCTTGCAATTTTAAATAAACCAGGAAACTTCGTCAAATAAATTTTGATGACATCTACAAAGTACAGTCTAAACTTGGAAAAGAAATTCGGGTCAATTGAATTTGAAGTATTTTTGTCTGGAGTAATGTACATAGTGGGCCAGAAAATGCAGGTACATGTAGAGTGACTACAGCGAAAGCCGTGGAACGCCGATCCTCTATCCCCTTTTCTCTGGTCACTGTTTGGAATGTATCTGAATTCCAATACATTTAAATCAAAATATCACTTTAGCTTACACAAAAGCTTTGGAAACCCGTCAACAACTTATGACATTCATTTCTTTAAAAAACCTCTTAAAAATCATCTTCATTATTAAAACCACTCGATGACAACTTTATTTCTGAAAGAACTCCTGTATATTTGTGTTCCGATACTGTCGTCCGATTCGATTCTTTGGAACTGATGGACTAGGACTTTTTCTGAAGTAACCTCTGTCATTACAGTAGTATAGTAGTCTGTCCCCTTACTCCCCTCACCAGATAAAAATAGTTCCCATTTCGGAAATAAGTTTCATTGAAATCATTCAACCGATATTTTCCCTTCACAACTCTTTCAATTTCCTAATGCACCCACCCATTGTCAGTGTCATTACTTTACTTTACTTTTTTCTGCCCCTTTGGTCGTCCATTTCTTCTTAGGTCACAAGACTGCCTGCCTGTCTGTCTGGCAGATTTTTTTTCTCTCCTCTTCTCCTTGTGTTTTGTGACAGGAATACTTTATCAGGTCCAGCGTTACACAATTATCTCCTTGCTTCTTACTACTAAGGTTACTACTCTCACGTCATGTGTGTCGTCAAAGAGAAAAATCAACTCAACCGACTCACAAAAATGCCAGGAAAATCTCACTTGGCAGCGCAGGACAGTGTCAGCCTAATACAGTACAGTATACAGCCCAGCGTGGTGGTATGCTAGGAGTAGTAGAAGTAAGTAAAAGTAAAATGGGTCGTCAAAAACTTGTTCATAAGGAAAGCCCGGATGACAGTTATTGGACAGAGAAGAGGCTTCCTCACGAGTGAATGAACATAGGACCAACCGACTACTATCACCGTAGACCGTACAGTGGTACATGCTTCGCCCATACCTCATTGAGCGTCTAGTTTCCAGAATCTACCATCTAATGTGGTACTAGATTCCATTTTTCGTCTTTTGGATAGTCTTGTTTGTGCTTCACGACCCAAATCAAATCAAGGCATGTACTTTTCCCAGCACACCAAAACAACGCAACGTAGCGGCTTCTCTAGAGTAATTGACTTGAGAGTTTTGTGTGATGACTAAAAAATATTTGAGACAAAGGCCGAATAACTTCAGTGATAGCGCACTACTATCCATGGACTTGGCATACACTGTTTATACTTCAGGGATATTTCGTGTAGGGGTGTACAGAGACGCGAAAGAGAATTAACTGCTTGTCGATCGCTGAATACATAGCAGTAGCCAACGGTAGCCTTAAGGGAAAATTGAAGAGTCTAGTAAATATCACATCTCATCAGGTTTGACAGACCTGCTTAATCCTGAACTCAATTGACTTGAAATTCAAGAGTTGGCATCTACTCGTAGATTTGACATAAGATTTCTTCGCGGCGGATTAAGCTTTATCGACAGGCAATTTAAATCAGAGCTAAGAAGGTAAAGGATATTCACCGGATTCAAAATAAACCCTCTATTGTAAATGGTTTCTTTAGGAATGTAATATGACCGGACCGGAATTCAGTTACAGTTTCGCTTTCTAGAAAATCTTTGTTTAGTTTAAAGTATGAAAATCTGATGATATTGGACTACGACTACGGCAATGCCAAAGGATATGTATGAGGAGTGAAATGCTGGTGGATAGGGTTATTTCCCTGAATAATACATGGTTCATTTCTCTTGATAATATTAGTCTGAGAGAGACTTTGAAAATGAAATTTTGTGAGAAGGATAGGATGCTGTGGTTTGGTCGTTTGCTTTAGCTTTTCCTCGTTCGTTTTGTGCTGCTTCCTCTATAATACTGTTATTCATCCATAACTCGTTCGTGAATGTAATGATTCACAGGAAACGGATCTCCCTTAACTTGATTTCTTATGCGTGGACTGCATACTAGTCTGTCCTGTAATAATATTAAATTACTCGTACACCGAAAGGAAAAGCAAAATGGAATTAAGAATGAATAGTCTGTACCTTTCAACCAAATCATCATCCGTCACTACGAGCCCTATCTTAAAAGGGAACACTTTCGTATGCAAAACTCAGGCCGGTTAGATCTTTCAAAAATTTCAGGCGTGAAACGAAATTTTATGTGCACAAAATTGGGGTATATTTGCCTCTAGGTTGGTTTGTCTCATGAGAAGTTGTTTTTCGTTAGCGTTTCTTTTATTTTCTGAATCTAATTCCAAAAAATGTAGGGGAAGACTCGGATGCGCCAGCACAATCTCTTCCGTCAGTCAATCAAATTGCAAACATGATAAATGTCGAACTATTGAGCGTGAAGTTGAGTTGAATTGGTTTTAGTTTGGTTGAACAGAGCCAACACGAACATTCCTATTTTTTCTCGACTCCTTTGATAAAGTAATGTCATTCGTTTTTGCAGAGTCAAGCTTTAATCTTACACCTGAGTTCCTCATCTTTAGTACAGAATTCAATTAAATTGGAATTGAGGTAGTTTCAAAAAGTGGCGTATATGAGGAAAGCGGTTAGGTTCGAATGGAGAGTTGATACATAATTGTGTTATTCTTGTGTACTTGCACGATGTGCCAGTATATTTAAAATAACTTCTTGCCGTTTAAACGTATTCCTCATTCCAGTTTAAACTGCCCAATTTCAAATTGAGAGATTTTTTATTTGCATCTTCAATAGAAGTGGTTTCCGTTTCGTACCTCATAGTCATCCGTGAACTCTATATTTGAGTTCAGTTTGTATGCAACCAAAATCTGTGTTGACCATTAAGATAAAGTTTACAACTTAAGCCTAGGATTCTGGCTAGGATGGTCGGATCTTGTAGTATTTCTATTTCAAGATTCAGAGCACGGAGCACGGACATCTCCATTTCGTACTGATACATCGTTTCGTATCGTATCTGCTTCTAGTCTCAAGTCATTTGCCTTCTATACATAGTACATTTTGGTACCCTTGTTGTAGTGCAGTGTAGTGTAGTGTACTGTGTAGGTCATTTGCAGTCATGAACTTGGCAGCATTTATGTAGATTTAATTCTGTTCTGGCGTCAGGCTCATAACTCTCTGAATGGAAGACTCTCTGCGCTACCCGCGCGTGGAGGCAAGGGAATGAATTCCTTGATGAATTACAGTTACTGGGTACATGGGGTATCACTAAGTAAGTATTCCTACATATGAAATCATTGAAGAACACAGTAGAAAGTAGTAGTCAAAATTTTCCCGAAGGCGACAACTTCTTCTGACGACACGACAATAAAGTCATAAAAGCTAACGTAGAGTCTCCGTGTCGTCGTGTCGTCTCTTTATTGAGCCCCGGGTGTCCGGGTCTCACGACCAGTACTACCAAGACTAAGTCTCCGTGTGACAACAAAGTGCTAACAAGAAATATGTACATAAATCTTGAGTAGAAGCATAGAGCTTTCAGGGTGGTTCATAATCTCTTACTCACTCTCTCCCCCTGATAAATAATTTAACTTGGAATATAATGTTATTATAATTTTCTAGTCTCTGCACACCGGGAAAGTCTCGAACTGACGGTACTGCTAATATATGCGTTTTAATATCACACTGTATCTTCGATCAAATGATTTTGCATATGTACTGTATTTTTCTAAAACCTTCCATGTGTGCCTGGGTACTAGTAAAATGTTATGAATCACCTTGTAGACTTATACTCGGCTGGGGAAAGGTACAGGGTGTACGCATATTAATGGGAGAAAGTCGGTGAGAGTGCATGCATTCATTTCACCGTTTTCATTTCCATTAGGAATCTTGAATGCAGAATGCCACCGTACGTACACACACAACTAGTGAATATAGAACATACACATTGTGCTGATTGTGCTTGTGCCCGGGTCTCCTCCGGTGCTCGGATTCGACGAAAGTGCCATATTCTTTGATGAATAAAGTTTGTAGATGAGAGTTTTTAATCTCATCGGATGCCTCAGTTCAGTCAGTCCCTCTCCCTCAGTTTCATTTCTTATGAGAACGAAAACTACGACTAAGATTTGGATTCGCACTTACAAGGAAACCATTCTTCATGTAAATTATGCGAAATATTTTCTATATCAAAAATCTGTTAACAGTTAAGCAAACTGCAAATATTTGAATGTTTTTAAAATTTTCAAACATTAAACGCAAATTTAATCTGTCGACAAATATTTCATGGCATCACTGGCACATGGTATTCTTTCGGGTAGGTTCTAACATTAATTGTTTTTACATTAAAAGTGGTTTCCTTGTCATATGAGCATCTGAACAGATCCAGGAATGGAATCCATGAAATAGTACAAAGACTTTGTGTAGAAACTAGATATTTTCTCCGTGAGTTCTTATTCGTTTCTCCTAGTTTTCTAAGAAAGAAACGAAAGCGTCAAGAGCGTCGTTCCTCATCTTTTCTTGAGGTGGTACTACTAAATCTTACCTAGATAGAACCCTAAAACTTCCTACTTTCCACACTCTTTGAATAAGAATTAAATTTTCAACAAGTCTCCCGAACCCAGTCAACCGTCAAATGAGTTTCGCTTTAACTATTTTACACACTCTTCTGATCTGACTGACTTGACTGAGTCAAGTTTGCTTTTTGATAAGATAGAAAAGGAGGGGTTTTTGGATGGATCTTTGTGAACCTAACTAAACGTAGAGATTGAAGTGCTCAGACGACAGAGTTCTCTGAAAATGACTCATAAGGAGATTCAAATTCAATTGGGTTTTTTACTACTCGAAGCAATAATTAAATTTAAGACATGGATTGAGTTGTGTATAACAGAACTTCGACTTTTTATTTGTTCTTCTCGTCATATTGCCTTCCGCTTGGAATGGACTTTTCCTAAGAATTTCACGTGTCTTTTATTTTCTGTATTCAATTTAGCTTAAGGTCTTTTACTGGGCTGGAAATTCATGGCCAATATTTGATCAAGTACTAACTTTTTGACATCTGGGTTCAAATGTCTGATGTATCTCTACGGCATTTCCATGTCTTGATCTTGACTTTACTCAATTAATAAATGACGCTTTAATATTCGTTACGGTTGAGGGGTTGAGGGCTTAAGTGTCCCATTATTCCTCTAAGGTAGTTTTTCTCAACTGGACATTTTTTTACTACCAACGGGGGTAAATTTGAAACTAATCCGTTTTGTACTTTCTCTAATCGGAAAGTCAATGTATATTTGTATAAATCACATTCCTACATATTTGACCACGGGTTTCACTCCAAGAACTGAAAAATTTGAAACATCAGAAACTGTACTGGCAGTATATAAGACTTTGCTTACTTAATATCAATTAAAGTGGAATTGAATGAATATTCTGGGACGAAGTGCATTTAATTAACTTATAGCCTAAGTTGAATTCAAAGCTTAAACTTTCAGCTTGCCCATTACCAATCATGCAGATTAAATTTGAGAAACTTAACAGGAAGAAGGAAAAAGGAAAGGACATCAAGTATTGCAATTCCTTTTCTTTTTCTTAGAAGAGTCGCGGGGGTGGATCGGATTACTTACTTTAATTTCCAACATTAGGTATGGTTTGGAATTGGGATATGGTAGTCTGGTTTAAGCTTAAAAACTCGAGACAGTTGAAGATGTAATGACTTAAGAAAAAAAAAGTTAGACCTTAGGCTCATGGGCCTGAACAACGCATCAAGGTGGAAGAATTACTCTCAGAAAGAAAACAAATCCTCTTGTCTTCCTTATAGTTCCTTGCTGCGTCTGACGACAAAGTTCAAAGGCATTAATTTGTTCTTTTCTTGAAGAAGAGAGCTAGGGGAAAATACTCGTATCCAAGGTTTCTCTCTTCACTAATTTTAATTAAAAGGAGGAAAAGCACACCTCACGTGGAGGAAAACTCATTACATTGTAAGCCTTTCACAAAATTTTCCCTTGGGAATCACACCCTTATATACTTAAAGGAAGGAGTAGCGTAATAGAAAAGTCTTCTAAGATTACATGTCACTTCACGGGCTAAGATTGTGACTTTCAATTAAAAGAATATTCTTACGACACATGGACCAGCACCCGCATCCCCTTCTCACTGCCCTGCCTCCGCGTTACATAAACATTAAGACTAATTCACTTTGTACGTTGGTAGGCCATTGCTTGTAAGTAATTCGTTGAAAGTGTGAACTGAACTGGGGATCATCATGTTTACCCAACAATGTTGACTGTGTGGGGTCAAAACGAAAATTAAGTACAATCCTGGTTTATTCTACACACCATACGACGAGACCGAGGGTATGAATTTTTTCCACACGATTAGTCTGAAATTTTGCACGAGACATGAGTGTCGTTTCTGTTTGTTTTTAATTAACCATCTCATTTGGAGAAAAAATAAATTGATTGCCTTGCACATACACCAAGCACACTGGGGCTTTCATGCCCGATAAACTATAGCCGATTCTCTATTTGACTGCTATCTCGGCGACATTGAATGCATGGAAAGCACGATGCCTCTTGAGATTAGCCGTCAACTCATAGAGTTGCATTGATTTGAGGTTCCAGACTTGGTTGTTAGTACAGAGTAATGTGAAATTCTTGAACTAGTTGGATGTTATCCTCTTTAATGGGTCTAGTATTGAGTTCAAAGTAAAACCTGAGGCTAGGTCTAAGGTCTACGTATCCAAATTGCACATTTCTATAGACATATTGAATTCAATATAAAGCTAAGGTTTCTTGCATACCCCTAATTTGTCTCTTCTGTGATACGAATGGAATGTTTTCAATGGAGAAGATATAAATACATACTCCACGTAATTGCAAAACATGAAGACCTTATGCCTTATTGGTGTTCTATGTGGTGCTTTGGAGGTGAAAGTAACTTTCGCCTTTGAAATTACATGTACAAGGAGCCAACAGGCACGCTACCATGACGAATCCACTTTACATTGCAATTTGCACAAGAGAAGGTTTTTGGTCTCATCTAAATATTTATGGGTTAAAATGGGGGGTCATAAATTAGGGTTGCTTAATTACTATTTGGTCTTCGGTCACACATATGTTCACCGCACCCGTACCCGTTCACGTACGTGGGTTCAGGTATATAGGGAAAGTATTCTAGAAAATATTTACACTTAAATGGAGAAAGTAAATGGAAAGTCGTGCTGTAGGAATGTGTCTCAGGCAACAGGTCATATTAGTGTTCCTGCTATTAACCTTTACCCGATATCCCATTACAAAGTTTCTGGTGCTGTCCAGGGATTGCCGTATTAAACATTTGGGGTATTATTTAAATCATGGTGCTTGAACGGAAATGCATCCATGTGTAATATGTAAGCTGTGTTGTCCGTTTGAAGAACCAGCATTGCATTTTGCATCTCCCCCAAAGGAAAACACAATCTTCACGTATAGAAACAGTTTATACCCGAAAAACTGCCTTTCCATAATTTAATTCGATGTCTGTGACATAGAGATATAAAAAGTTCTGTTTCTAGCTAAATTAAGGAACCTAAGAACAGAGACTGTTCGAGCTGATTGTGATCTAGGCAAGAATTGTGAGTCTCCAGACTGGCATGGCATAGTTGGTTTTCAGAAATTACTGCTAGTGGTTGGTTGGTTGAGAAGAGCTTGAGAACCTCTCAGCCGAAGGAATGTAATTTTCTCCCTGGTATTTTTGGGATGACTTATTGGTGTCTTGCAATCAGAAGTAGATTCTAGGGGCTGAGTTAGTTGGCGGCTGCTGGTTCTAGGTTCTCTGGCACCGTAAGATGTATTTTATGTCCTTCCAATTATTAAAATGCTTTTTGGTAGTAAACCATATTTCAAATGTTTATTTTCTCTCATGGATGTTTATAGTTTATTTGAAGTGCTAATTGTTAAAGTAGAATTGGAGTAGAAATTTGGTCTGGTCCTACAATAGGGCGAGACAGTATACTTTTGTTCCCATTACTTGTATTTCAAATTAAGACCGACAATGTTTTTCTCACACGACGGGGTTTTACATATGTAAACTGTCATAATTTTTAAACTGGTGGTCATTTCTTAACAGCACTCAGCAAAGTGTGTTAATTTAGACAGAATTAAACAGTTGAAGTTCTGCTGCAAAACAATTTTCCCTTCCAATTATATTTAACCTCGTCCATTTATTAAAAAACTAATGGTAAGTGCAATAATTCTTAATGAAATCTCACGCACTTCTTCTGGGTACGACCACCAATTTCTACAAACAATAAATTGTCAGTGGACATTAAGAAATATTACAATAATAGAAATTGTCAGTTCTTTGAACCCACTTTCGCTTTTTGACATTACCTGAGGATTCTGTGTCGACTCAGATTTAGAAAATTGGAATGATAAATTCTATTTTAATGAAACCTTGCGTTGTAATTCTACCGTTCAAAATAATGCCAAAGATTATAAAAGTTGTGTGTGTGTTTCTTGAGCCAAGATTTAATCCAAGATTACCTGCGTTCAAAGTTATTGGGATAGCTTACTTTTAAGGTAACTCTTGCCTTGCGGAGCGTAGGTGGGTATTTCGGACCAGATTTCTAATCCTTTCAAAAAGAGGAAAAGTTTGAAATTAGACGTGGTACTGTGGCAGTTTTGGAGTTTTAGTCGACGGGAATTACTTGGAATTCACTAGCCCAGAAGAGTGGTTAGACAGAAAAGTATCCTTCCGCTATCTTCTCGAATGTACTTCCTGTATTGGACAACTTTGTTCTTTCTATTCACCTCCTGGAGTGATGATTTCGACTAGGAAATCTCTTCTGCTGTTAAAACCTGGTCAACCCGAAAGCCTACGGGATAGGTTACATCAAATTAAATGTTCTGAGCATTGCTAATGTTTTTGTGGAACGTTCCATCATTCGAGCAAACAATTTCTAGTGGTTTGACCAAAGATTTTGTACCTTTCCGTTGGCCAAAATAGAAATGTACCTCTTTGCTCAAGCTACAAGCTTAAACATTTTTACATCGAAAGTTGTTACCTTGTGATAAAATATTTGAGTTAGTCGAAAGACCCCTGCCTCCGTGTATCTTTTTGCGATCTTGGCAGGAAAATGAAGTCACTTTAATGTGAACTCACTTTGTCAGGCTTAGTGAGAGTCAATCGTGGGAAGACTCCCAATATTTTTTGACCAAGTTACAAATCAACTCTTCTTATACTTTACTGACTACAATTTTGTACGCCTTCTCCGCCCCACTTCTTTCAAGTTCCTTTTCCTCAAAATGATGTACCAAAATGTTCCTAACTTGGCCATCCTGCTATGCAAAGTGCAAGGAAAAGGCGTGACTTGAATTCCTAATGTGGACTTTCTCTTCTTGACTTCCACTTTCTCCTTTCCTTTTCCTTTCTTCTTTCAAGTCGGTCGGTTTATAAAATCATTCCATTCTACTGTAGAATATATCTAGAAATTATTTCCAAGGAATAAAACAAAAGTGTTATTACGGACGCGGACGACGACGCTATGAGTATTCTAAGCCGAGTTCAAAAGTAAATAATGTCATGTGAAATGTAATTTAAATTCAGGCCCGTCTTGTTTAGACTCTTTACTAGTTGGATTATGGAGACTCAGTCCGGACTCCAGAGAGAGTTAACCAATGGCCTGGTTAAATGGGTGCTTAAGCTTAAACCTCCATGGGGAACCGGAATTTCAGTGTTATTTGAAATTAATTTGTAACGACGGCTTCACAAAACTATGCAGACATAGTACATGAGTTCAATAGATGACAGAAATGGGGAATAAACTTTTGCATATGACATGTCAAATTGCTGTCTGTACTCACGAAAACTCGTCAGTATGGACTCTTGAACTAGAAACACTAATATTTTTACTAATGCACTAGCTAATAGCTAATTCTAAAGATGAACCTTACCAGGTTTGAACATAAGACTAATAACAGTTAAAACTTAGTCCATCAAATTACCGCAAGACTGAAGATGTTGTCTTCTTGAATACACAATAATTTCAAGTTAGAAAAAAAACTACGCGGAGTAGTCTTCCACCCGAATCCGGATTCGTAGAATCACGAGTTCGGTAAAAGTCGGACTCAGACTCGTATTCGCAAGAGAGTCTAATCCGAAATTGAGGGGATAAAATCTCAAGTTTGCATCAAGATTTTCGTAATGCATGACTATCATGTCCGGTAAATATTTCCAATTCTGTCCAATTCCACTGGCCAATTTGTTCGATTACCAACTGCCAAGCATATCTTCTCCGCGATTTCAGAAAGTCAGGAAATCTCGACAAATAGCAGCACCACGTGTTTGTCCAAGGATTCTAATCCGAGCAAATCCGGATTCGTTTAATCCCGATACTATACTTAGCGGAGTCGGACTATGATTTGCGAGCTTGAATCCGAATCCGGATAATCCAGACAGGGATTCCATATTTGAATCCGTGCGGAGAAGTGGTGTGAGGGTTAACTATGAAACAAAACGAATAATCATTTTAATTGAAAACACGCATTCTTCAACCCAGAAATAGATATTTCGAAGCGGTCAGGTCTTATCTCAACCTGCACTACTGATTTCATTTTTGAGATATATTTGGTCGCTGAATCATTTATTTTTACGGTTTCGTTGTAGCAGTAGTTACTTAAATTGATTACGCCGAGGGAAGCAGACATTAGCACTCACAGCATTTCTCTTACCAATTTGATTAGAAAAAAAATCAATGAAGGAAACTCTGAAGGACTATAGAAGTATTTCCTCCCCATTTAGCAAAAGAAATGTCCCACAAAATGTTGAGAAAGTTTCTGTCCGTGAAAGTTGAGGAGAGCTCTCTTTTGAGAAGGAGTTCGTCGAATAATAGAAATTGTAACAGGAGTTCCAATGGCATGTAAAGACTTGTATAGAAATCCTTCAATGGATATTATGCCTTGAAGATAAGGAGCTTAGCCTCTCAATATAAGAATGCATAAATTTGAAAAGTTTAGCAATTTTACAAAATCGTCATGTAACATTTTATTTCATCTGGTGCTGGCATGGAGCCAATGGAATTTTGGAGACATTTGACATGTGTGGAATAGAGTAGGCAGTCTCTGCTGCTCAACTACTCTAGAGTGGACGATTCAAATAGAGATGAAATAGTGAATAGCTAAACCAGAAAGTGGTACGTCCGTGAATTCCACTGCCCGTGAAATCTTTATAGAATTTATGCAGGAGGACTTTCTCTGTGCTCCAATTCAAAATCAATGTCTGGCAAGGAAACCACTTTTTGTGTGAATCTCATGTTTAGAAAGTCATTTTTAGTGCCTTATTCTGGTCACGAGTTGAAGACAAGGTTGATATTTTTAAAAAATTTTGAGCAGGTCGACCAGAGACAACCTCTCGGGTTTGATTTGAAATTTGTCTGATCTTAACAGGAAAAGTCGTTTCCTTATGACACTGGGATTTCCTTAGGAGTACTAGGAGAAAGTATTGATAGGAGATGATGCTAGGAGTGAAAAGAGTCATTCGAAGGACCAAGAGAGGCAATTTTGATTTGAAAAATAACTTTGTGATAGGCACGAGTGAAATATGGAGAAAAGCTGGAGAAAGTTGCCTTTCCCCGCGTTCCTCACAGCACGATCACAACCACGAACGACGACGACGACTTTCTCTCTATATTTTACAGCTGAATAGGACTACGACTCAACTACATAACGCATAACCTACGTACGTACGTACTTGTACGGCTGAAATAGAACCATTTGCATCACCGATGAGAATAAAGACCCCTGGAAAAAAAAAGTAATGGGAGAAAAAAGTTTTAGGATTTATAGAATTTAACTGAATTCTTTTCAAACTATGCAAATATTCGGTTCCTACACGCACGCACTGCATTCACACACAAGAGAAAGTTGAACTCTTATGACCAAAGTTTAGTGCATGACCAAAAATGAGTACAGGTAAAACTGAAAAATGAGTCAACTAAAAATTGTTGCATTTCGGAATAGCGGTGAATTCAGAGTACCACTTGCAGTTTCCAAACCTTTTGGTTTTCTGCCGGTCGAAACTGAGGTATACGAGACAAAATTGAA
>JAQGCB010000654.1:0-19754 GCA_034698835.1 Protaphorura tricampata
TTTACGGGAATCAAATTCAATCCGATGATTTTCCGGGCCCGCTGGTGTGGCGCATCAACTTTTCTTTCTTGCCAAATAACAAAATTTCCATCTGGTCGAACTCTTGGCGAAAATGCGGCGTCCTCGTTATCACTTAAGTAACCTTTTCAAATTAATATATTTAAGTTCAAGTTATTATAATTACAGGCTAGGCAAAAGAAAAACTCAAAACTTACTGAAGTTGCTTCCATCTGTATCGATCCGAAATATTCTTGATTTCCGATTACTGCAGGCAGCCAGACCCAGTCTTGAGTCAGTGTTGTCATACCCAACTCCAATAATTGTTGTATTGTTAGCCCATTGCAAATCTGATGGAAATATTTTTCTTGGGAGTAAATCCAACACCTGGAATACATCCTTTTCAATATCAAGAACAACTATGACACTTTGAATGGCTTCACTCATCTTCTCCCCCCATGATTGTCGAAAAGCGAATTCTTCTCCCTAACAAAGACGGTGTAATATACTAGATATTAGACAAACTACCAATTCATTGAAACAATAAATTGCACTGTTCTGCTCCATCAAATGCAGTGTTCAAAAGAAAACGTGACACACACGACGTAAATATTTACCGTTGCAATTTTTGGCTTGTCGGAAGACGTATTGGCATTTGTGTCAGCCTCTTTTCCAAAGGAAGTAAAGAACGGGACAGCCTTGTCAATTTTGGCTTCAGCCATGTAGAGCAATTTGGTTCCATCAATATTGAAAGACATTGTATTACCCCATAATGCTTAAAAAATAAGTAAAAATATATTTTATAAAACCAAAACACGAACACAGTGTCGACCTGTTCAGAATTATCTTACGAGAAGTAAAAATCCCCTTGTGTTTATCCAATTCCTTCAAATCATAAGTCTTGAACAAAGATTTATCATCAAAAATCTGTAGAAGTTCTCCTTCTTTTGGTTCGCCAGGTTTCTTGTCCAGGATGACAGCTCGTTTGGAGCCAGATTTAGAGAGGCACGAAAAACTCCTAAGACAAAATTGATTAAAATTATTTAGTATCTCACCCAATAATGAAATGCACAAACCAAAATCTGTTTGCTACAGGGGTGGAGGAGTGAGGCTACATGGCGTAATTTTCCTAAGGATTTTTGAATATCAATTAATGTGTGTTTGTGTATTGTATTTTTACTAGAAAAACTAACCCGTTCAATACAATCGGTGGAGACTCAATGACCCCTGGAATTATTCCACCACCAGTCTTATTCTCCTTCAACGAATCCTTCAAAATCGTATAAATTTTAGTAAATCCAGTCTTCTCTTTATTCACTACATCCGTCGCACTCCAATCCACGGAGATCTGGACAAGATTTTCATTGTCCACAATGAAATGAGCAGAAGAGACTGCAGGGACAGACAGCAGATTTACAAATTTTTTAGTGATTTTATCCGCATCTGCCATTCCTGCTCCTCCTGGAAGCTCAGTTGCAGTAGTGTTCGTATTTTCACTCATTTCAAATTTTTGATTTTCTTTGATAATTAGTTGACGTCGATGTGGCGGACGATTGTTGCAGAATTTTCGGCTGCGTATGGTAGACGAATAATTCCGGACAAAATAAAAATGAATTCGGCAAAATTTCATTAGGGCCGTCTAAATTATAAATCGTTAAGTGTAATTACCTAATTTAAATCACCAAAAACTAACCAACTGGACAAAACTGACACTGATGACACACAATTCTGGACAACTTGAAAACAATTAATTCCGGAGAAATCCGTCCAAAAAAAAATACCTGAGAGCTTGCTTGGACTGGAATAATTAAATTAACTAAAATCAAATTAAAATGAAAAACTTGTCAAACCGGCTTTAGACAATAATTTTTTTTCATTCAAAAATTCAAAATTGGTGAATTTTTGGATCAGACCCTGCGCATAGATTTCTGAGACAAATTTGGCTGTAGGAAAATTTTTGAGTCGTGGGAAAATTCAAGGGACTTTACATTTTGGGTTGTCCAAAACTCCGAGCCCGCTTTCTCAACCTTGTATTTTCTCTCTATTTATTTATTTGCGAGTCAAGTGAAAGTTTTTGTGGACAGTTTTCTCCACGAACGAAACTCTCCACGTGATATTTCCTGGAATTAAAGTTCATTTTGGCACCAAATCATTTGACAGCCAAGGGAAAGCAATAAGCGATACAAAAATATTAACCAGTAACGTCGAACCAGAACTGGTGAACTGGTTGGGTCAATTTTTAAATTAGGAATTCGATACAAGGCGCGAAGACCACTAAAAAGGCGGCAGGATGAGTGGAGGTGGAAGTCCGGATATAAGTGAGTCAATATGTTGTCTTAATTTTGATGAAAAATGATTAGAAAAAGTACTGAGTAAAAATTAATACCGTACCGAGTGTATTTGGTAGTAGTATGCTAATGCAAACGGGCCAGAAACCGGGTACCCCCGCCGAAAAATTTCAAGATTCGGCTGCTTTAAATTGCACAAATTATTCTAAGTCGTCAAAACGGTGACGGTTGAGTTCCCTGAAATTCTTAAAAGTTTCCTAAGTTCCACACATTACAACATTACGATTATTTAATTTGTTTGCTCATTTCCAATTCCAGCGGATATATCAAGATCTGGAAGAGTTAGAAAAAAGAATTCACTCCTCGCTGGTTTCGAATCATCTGATGTGTACGAAAAACCGAAACCGATTCGAAAGGGTAAATCTGGATCCAACTTTAGAAGGAATTTTCTTGACATGGGCGATGACGATACACCTGGAAGGGTAATTCACTAAATTGATGGCTTGTGACTGAAGTGAACTGTTTGTAAAATTTTAATTAACATTATGCAACGCAACGCACAGGTGACTCTGAAAATTGGTGAACAGCACTACCCCACACCTAAGAAAACGAAGAAATCTTCTCCGAAGAAAATAAAATATGAACCAATTGAAGTTGACGATGATTTTTTGACCAGACCAGACTTGGATTTAATGTTAAATACAAGTGGAGATGGAGAGTTGAAAATTGATCTTCCACTTGAATATGATGATTCTGAAATGCCTATTCTAGCTTCAGAAGAAATCATTGAAGAAAGTCTTTTAGATGAGGAAGATGGAGCGACGGAAGTGACAACTCTGAATAGTATCAGTCGAATAAAATCCCAAGCAGAATCAACATATATGATGGAAAAGAGTCGAAAAGGGACGCCAGGAAATTCTTACCATTCCAATTCCCCTCAGTCCGTTGGTACCGGTACTCCCAGACTAAAAGTCAAAAAGAAGAAAGGGGTGAGTATATTTTATACTGTGTACTCTGTTTCTGATGCTGTCCGATCTCACGCATTGTTGTGATTTAAGCATTGATTTTCCATCTATAACTGATGACTTTTTGTATTACAGCCACCGAGAACCACAGCATATTTACTTTGGGCAAAGGACTATCGAGCACAGTTTGCAAATAAATATCCAACCACAGACTTTGCTACAGTTTCGAAATCTCTTAGTGAACAATGGGCGGCCGTACCAGGTAACCAAAAGAAAATGTGGAAAGCCCGTGCAGCAAAAGAATCAAAGAAAGGAGAGAACATCAAAAATTCCGCACCGAAACCTGTGACTACTCCGAAAACCCCGAAAAAGGTCAAACGAAAACTAACCACGGCCGTTGCTTCACCAGCAGGACAAGAGATATTTGGAAAGAATGATCTTCCCATTCCAATTAGAAGAGGTGGTGGTAGTTCAACAAAGAAAAAGAAGAGTAACACCAAAAATACGAAAGGAGCTGATTCCTTTACGATAGGTTCTCCTGCAAAATCCAATTCAAAATCAAAATCCAACTCAAAATCTATAACATCATCCAGTAAATCTTTAAGTGGAGGGGGTGCTCGCGGAGGATTAATTATGAAGGCAGATAGAAAATCTCCTGGGAAAGGGAAATCTAAATCACCATCTAATTTGAGTTTGAATCTTTCTCGTATATCATTGAACTCGACCCCTGGATCTTCAACCATTTTACAGTAAGGCAAAATTCTTTAAGCAAATTTTTCAGCCCAGACCCAAACTTTTGAGTTTTCATAAACGGTGTTGTTTTTCTCTCGAAACTTAGGTATTCACCACAGAAAGATGATATTCCTTCATACAAACCAACAAGTACAAATCCAGTCGACGTAGCAGCGCATTTCAGTTTGCTTGGTGAATCTTTAGGAATTATTGGGGAGCGACTAAAAGAGCACGAGGTTGGTCACCAGTTACCACTTTAATCAGATTCTGTTTCATTTGTTTGCAAGGATTTGTGAATTAACACTAACACAATTGAATAACTTAATTTTAGGGACCGAATATCAGCGGTTCACTCTCCGTCATGTTGGACTCGTTTCTTTGTGCGACTGCCCCTCTTCTCTGTCTTACACAACAAGTACCTGAGCTGAATCATATTCCTCCTGAGAAATTGTCCCGTATGATGGATAATATTGCATACCTCATGCCCGGTTTGTGAGAAATTCTTAGTTTACGAAGGAATCAATTCTTTCCACTAATTCGACGTATGGCCCGACCATTTGACTGGAATATCGAGTCCGTACGGCGTAAAATAGACCTTCTCAATTATCCCGACGTCATCCGTGGAAATGTCGGGCTCGGGCTATCAATTATTTGACTGAGTTTCCGAACGATTTGGTTCTAAATGGAAGCTCCAAGCTCCATAAAAATTACCACGAGACTACGAGACATGTTACAGGTGGGTCCTTTAAAATCTATAATAAGATAATTTAACAAATGTACAGAAACAGATGTGAGACATGTTAAGATAGTAACGCGTATAGCGCGTTCCATTGTATAAAAGTTAAATCTCAGGATTTAGTAGTTAGTGATTTCAGAACTAAAGTCGTATTTATATTTTTATGCTTTGAAGTGAATTGTGCCTGCATGTTGTAATTAGTTTATTTAGTACTTTAATTATAGCTAGTCAGGGAAACGACTCGATTGACTCGATATGTGATTTCAAAGATAGATCGTGAAATGAATCATCACAAATCATCTCGTTTTCTTGAGTATCTTTACAATGCACGCCACGCATGCATGGGTGGATGAATCGATGTACAAATGTAATTTAAAATATAGACTTATTGCATGATATAATTATTCAGGTGAAACTATTGTTAAAAAATAATGATAAAATAAGTAAGGGTTAAATCAGGATTACATACAACTCAATTCAATTCCAATTTACTTTTGACGAGTGCATAAGCGACTAAACCAAAGATAGGAAAATAATTGTCGGTCGTCTGCGTTCTGGAATGGAATCTGATTTTTTGAATTTTCAAATGATTTCTCAACTTTTAGAGAATAAACTCAAATCTTGAAACTATGAATGTTTGATTTTGTGTATTTGTGTTCTGCTAGTTTCACTTTCTGGTATTGCCATAAATCTCACAATTTGTCCGGGCAAGGTCACCCTATAGTAGTAAGTATAGGACTCCAGTCAAAGGAAACCACGGAAGGCAAAGGTTTCGCCATTTTTTGGAGAAACGCCATTTTAGTTTACTTTTGTTGTTCTTTAATTTTATTTGCCAGAAAAAATTACTGCTATAAAGCAGAATTAAAAACCTAACAACAATATTTACTGATCGTTCGCGTCCTTCACTCAAAGATGTCAACATCACTGCAAGGCACATTCGAAGAGTCTTACTTATCATTTTCATTTTCGGTTAGATAATTATTACACTAATTAAAATTTTAAAATGTTAAACTAGTACAAACTACAACTAACTATTGTGTTGACATTTGAGTATTTTCGACTGTTTACTTGGCACATGGTATTGTATCTCATTAATTGTTTGCATTTTTCAATTCATTCTATTAATTAAACTTGCCAGTACTCGTATTATGGACAAAAACGTTGCATTGCATTGCTGGGTGAGGTAAAGTAGTACATTACACATTTTATCCGCATTCATACAATTTACTAAATGAACTAAAGAACATTAATTTTTTAATTAAACACACGACACGACACGACATACATTCAGGTACACCTAAGAACAAAATCTTGCATTAAAACTTAGGCAGGCGCAAGTCTTTGGGTTGAAGTACTTTTGCTGGTAAAAATGTTTCCGAGTTCGACTCTAATGTGTATTTTGTTCTAAACTATTTTACTGGTTACTTTGTTCGTTTTCTCCTAATGAGATTTGGCTTGAGCAGAATATCTAATGTAGTGACGAAAAGGCCGACCTAAAGTAGACGGATATTTCTAGTGACTTTCGAAACAAATATTTGATTTCGTCTTCGTCATCGTTTTCCATTTCCTTTGCATTTTTAGAATTCAAGTTGTGATGAGATTCTTTGGTTTGCGATGTGATGTCGTTCAAATTCAGATTTCGCTATCTGATCGTTGAATTTTGTCCGATTCACGTCAGAGCAATTAGTGATATTAACCTTAACTCGTATTTTTAAACGATTACTCTACTCTACTGCATTTTTTTTGTCATTTTTGTCAATTAATAAGAGCTAACAGAGATTCGACTCATTCTATTTAAAGCTAATTCAGGTAAACCAAGTACTGGGCCAAGTGTTTGACATAATTTTGTATAATCCGCCTCCAATTGAGCCTGGTAATCTGATTGCTCAGGAGGAATTAGGTGTCCATTACGAATTAATAGTTCTCCACAGCATTCCACAAAATCCCTAGAATAAAATTCGACGTACGTTTCGTTTAGAAAACTTAACCTCTTCGGTAAATGAATTTGCTATTGATATTTTCCTTACCTGAATATATTTTTCAACCGAATCATATCCTCTGGGGGGAACTCTGTTTCCTTATCTAAGAAAGCTCTCGCGTAGGCAAGTGGACCTTGGTTGACCTAAAATTGAAACAATTTAGAATAAAATTGATTTTCACACAGACTGCATGGAATTCCGCATAATTTTTGAGTGTACTCACCTGAACACTGACAGAACCTTGTAGCCTTAACTGTATTCGTTTTAAATCCATGGAATGGACTTCAGATCGAAGTTCGGTCACACGTCTTTGCATGTCATCAATAGCGACAATAATTGGACTTAGATCTTGCTCTTCAGAGTGGACAACGGGGAGTCTTGAAACCACTGCTGGGAAAGTGTACTCCGCTGCAAAAATCCAATACACATATTATTATTTATGCAAACACTTCTTAAATCCTCATTAATTGACATCAGGCGTAAATGCATTGCCGCATCCTTAAATTTCGAGACGAATTTTAAAAATCATGCATACTTTTAATCGTAGTTCTTCGCTTCCATTGTTGATGGACAGCTGCTTTGTTGTCAATGCTGATTTTATCTTGAGATTTTATGGTGAATGGTGTATCATAGGTGAAACGTTGAACATTTTGGTGTTTACGGAAATCTTCTGACCAAAGCTTTCTCCTCGGACTTTCACTGGGCATTGGTGTAAGATGAGTGATTGTAGCATACAAATTTTCATCATCAGGGAGTTGATCTGTTTCACCCGAAATGATGAGAGCACTCTGAGCAGTCTCCACTTTATTACAAATCTCCATGAGTGAAGTAACATTTGGTTCTTTGTATACAAATACTTCAACTGATCTTGGTAAACCATTTTTACGTGGATGATGTAATGCAACACGGTAGTATGTGGCTAAGAATCTTTCACGTTTATTTTGTATTAGAGCACAGGCTCGAGACATTTGTTTGTATGAATGCTCTAAGGCTGCGTAGTCTGACATAGATTCTTGAATGTCAATCAGGATTCGGAAAACCTACAATAAATAGTCCAAAAATATTTTAATTGAATTTAACTTAACTTAGTGTTAAAAAATAATTATTTTTATTACTCACCTCCAACATAAGCTCATATCGCTCAGCCTTCTCACACAAATGTACACAATTTTCTAAACGTTGAATTAATTCTTCCGTCGTGTCTTCCTCAACTGGAACATTCTCTACTTCCTCAAACTCATCCTTAAGATTTTGTGAGATTCCTAGCATCACTTTTCGAACCTACAAATAATTTAATAATTATAATTTGATTCTTATCAATAAATTTGAACTTGATTTTATATATTCAATCACTTGAATGGAATCATAGCTCTGCTCATAGAATAGAAGGACAAAAACACAATACATTTATACATTAAATTATCGTCTGTAATATGTCAATAAAAAATATTACCTCTGGAGTAGCGGTATGTCGAGCAAGTCCAGCAGCTACATGAAGTTCACAGAGAAGAGCTTCACTGTATCTTTTCCTGGACAAATGTTCTTCCTTGAGAGAATCAAATGCATCGATACGAAGTCTTGACCTCGCGAAGTGTGAGTATGAATTGGCAAGTTTTAAATATAATTCTGAAATCCGATAATCATTTTGACATGATTTCAAAAGCCATAAAGAATTGAGAATTGTAGCAAGTCTCATTGGTAAACCATTTGGACTTAATGGTAATAATTTCTTGTGTGTTCTTCTCACTCCGCTCCCACTCAAATGTCTGAATGAACTATTCTTCACTTTTAAAGTATTCAGACCCATAGGATTTGGTTCAAATTCTTGAACATCAATGAAACTAAGCTTCTCAGCAATGGAAACGACAAAACTTGATCTCTCATTCAGACTCATTCCTTTCTCCAAAAGTGTCAATGATTTTCGGAAATTGTGAATAAAAACAGGGTTGAGAGTTAGAGAAGAGACAGCCACCAAACTCTGAGATGTTGTTCGTGCTGGACTATGAAGATACAATTTTCTCAGAATAGCCACACAAGTGTCCGTCAAATATGAAGTTCCAAATCCGTGGAGTAGGTCACAAAATAATTGATGACTGAGGTCCTCATTACCTTAAATTAAAATTATCGAAGTTAGTGCGGATTCAGTGCATGAATAGAGACCAAAAAATGTCCACGCAGCCTAAATATATTTCTAATATTACCTTTGGCAAAAACAATGGCAGCTAAATCTTCTATTCTGAACAGATTTTCAAGCGCACCCAACATTGCTCTTGTGTCTTCACTCGCTTTGGCAACATCAAGTGTGGTCCGAATTATGTCCCGCATTTCATTGGTTTCACCTTTGCAGGCAACACAAAGATTTGCAAGTGTGTCAATACACACAAATGTGGCCTCAGTGCTTAGTGTCGTCCAATCATTTGCATTTGGTCGAAGTCCAAGCTTCAAATTCTTCTCCAACTCTGCTAATTCATCCGAACTTTTGGATGGTAGAGACGACCATTTCTTGTTTGGTAAGAGAGAGGCACGAGGACTTGGTGGCATTGTCGGAGGTACCATAATTCCGACGACCTGAAATAAGAGCAAATGTCAATTAATGCAATACAGTCAAAATTGGGATTAATAAGATCAATGGTAATTTTCCGGCAAATTTTGCTCAAATAACGCCAAAAATATAGAAGATTGGTTAGAAATCTGAGGCATTAAGTCGCAAAATTTATTTAACAACTGAACCCAATTAGTCTTGTTTATTTTTTTGGGGAAAATAGTGAGTGTGTATACCTCATCCTTACTCTGATTCTGAAAAGCTCGCACAGCTTGTGAAGCAGTAATGACAGTCCACACATGATCTTTTAACCCTTCAATAACACAGGACGCCTCAATCTTTTTAGAATGAGACTTACTATGCCTTGTTTCTCGTCTCTTAGCAAATTCTGGGTCATATTTTGATACTATTCGCGGTTTTGAAGCCATATCCGCTGCGAACTAACTTAATCTTGAATCAAATACAAAATATTTCTCTAAAACTAACTGATAAGGCTGAACCGCTAAAGAACGGATGCTTAGGGTTTTTCACCCGACGAAATTTTCTATATAAAGTGTGTAGTAATAATTCGGAGGAACAGGAAGGGGAAACCAAATATTAATGTCAAAATAAACTAACCTTTTTCCTTGTGATGGTGCTATTCTTTTGAGCATTGGTAAAATGAGCACAGGCCAAATGAATCATTTGAAGGAGGGAAGCCCTCTCTTGACTAGAATTAAAAAAATAACAATATATTAGTTTACACAGATAGAGAAAAGTCAATGTGTTTCTGTAGAAATTAGAAATGGAGAGTTTTTTCCTACTTATCTGCTTATGAAATTATCACTTTTGTGGAAAAGTGGTAAGTAACTATTAGGAGAAAAGAAAACACAAAACACAAACCTAGAACTTCGTGACCAGTAAACTCGAAGTCCATCTTTCCCAATGGTTTTTAATATATAAAGACCGCTGACGAGTAATTGACTTGTTTCCACATCATTCAATTTGTCATAGCGTCGAAGTACAACGTTACTCTTATCAGCTTCCTTAGAATTTCCACTGGCTGGTACTTTGAGCTCATCTCCATCTCCATTCACTTCACTTTCCTTTACGCTACTTTCACCGTCACTGTCGAAAGATACAGAAACAATGTTAGTATTGGTTCAAAAATACTGACATTCGACGACAGGTAAAAATAAAAGCAAGTGCATTAATTCGTACTAACCCAGACCCGTTCATTGATGGAGTTTCGTTGACGATAGTCTCTGTCCCTGACCCAGTACTGATGATTGATCCAGGAGCAGCTGTAGAAGCAGCTGGATGACTCATTTTAATGGCTGAAATCGCATCCAAATAATCACAATTGGAGAGACTCAATCGATCTAAGCTCATTCTGTCTCCTCGACTGATGCTATCACCACCGCCAATACTACTGATACTTGACATACTACTCCCAATACTTGCACTTGAAGACAATCCATTATGCTGTTGATGACTTCGTACACTGAGTGAAGATTTAATTGAAACATTTTCACTCCCAATCTCACTGGGTAAACCATTTGATGTATTTGACGATGAATTATTTCTACTCCCACCAAGTGATTTACTCAGAGCGGCTTGAACTAAAGTTCCAGCAGTTGCTGAAAGTATTGTGGATACTGAGGAACACCGGGATGAGTGTGCTGCACTCAATGAAGCCGTTGAAACAC
Organism: Protaphorura tricampata; assembly: GCA_034698835.1. NCBI lineage: Eukaryota > Metazoa > Arthropoda > Collembola > Poduromorpha > Onychiuridae > Protaphorura > Protaphorura tricampata. The sequence goes on from JAQGCB010000654.1 coordinate 10,928, forward strand.
GATGTAAATTATCACAAACTACTCGGAGCCAAGGGATCCACATTGAACTTGTATTGTCATGTTGTTCATGTAAAACCAAACCGGTCATGATTGGTCTCAGGGCTAGACTTCTAACATTTGACACTTCTCCTAATCCACTTCTGGATTGTTTCATCACAGTCGCAACTAGAAAATGACGTTTTGCCCATGGAATGTTGTCAAGTCTGTAAAAGAAATCAGAGCATTTTATTAGCTTCGATCGACGCTGGAATTTTCTCCTGAACGGGGTAGCCCCTGAATATTTACAAAAGAATTACGATGATTAATCTCAGTCTACCGTACCTGGTAAATTCTTCGTCATTTTTGGCAGAGTTCAACTCCAGAAACAAAGGATTTTCAACAAGGCTCTGAAGTAATGAGAACTTGAAGTCTTGGACCTGAAAAATACAAGAATACATTTAGTGAAGTTCTCCACCAATTATTATGCAAAACTCAAAACTAAACCGTAGACACAAAATATCTTGTCACTACCTTATGAGAATCCCCTGGGCCAAAGCAGGCGAGGTAAGTATTTATGGCCGCAAATACTGCATGTCTCTCTGTGATTACAAAAAGAGCTGTACGGAAGAAGTTTAACAAATTGGTGTTCGCACTCCTAGACAGTGGATGATCTGGTTGACAGCGTTGAACGACTTCAGATGTAAACAATTGAATCAATTTCACCAATTTTGATTCCTCAGGGTTTGTGCATTGGAAGCCCTGTATTGCTAAAGACTTAGCTATCATGGAGAATAAATGAGCTGAATGCTCAAGTGACAATGCAATCGTTCCTCCATCTCCAGTCTCAAACACGTCAATCCATGAGTCAATAAGTACATCAGCGTCTAAAGGCAAAATTATATGTTATATGCAACTGTTAGTCAAATATTCAAAAAAATATCTGAACAAATTGAAAAATTCGTACTGAGTTATTAACTGAGACATTAAAGTAGTAAACTTACAAGTCTGTTTACTAAATCCTTTTTCTTCAGTCGATAAAAATTGGAGACTTGTGTATTGTTCAATGATAAATTCAAGGCCAGCCTCAATCATTGAATGAAATGCAAAAATCAAAAACTTCAGACAAGATGTTCCAATTGGTTTTGACAGAGTTGAAACACTACAGATTTGATTGATGATAGTAGGGAAGAAATCTCTCAAGGTTTGGAGGTCAATCGATTCCAATGTTTTTATAGCCTTTACAGTGTTCTCATCTTCACAATGGTGGAATCGTGCATTGCTCAAATTGTTTCCCTTTTGTAAAAGTTTTTCTGCGTGGGCAAAGAAAGCACCAAGACATCCACATTTTGTCCATACCGTTGACACAAGGTTCAATTTGACTGAGACCGTACATTTGTCCAACCATCCTATGTCTGGGCCCGAGTACTGTTTTATACATTTGGAAATTAGCATAACCAGCCTGAATTTTATAAATCAAAGTGCAGGGTGGTTCAAACCTAAACCAAAATATGTACCACCCTGTCAAATATGAATTTTTATAGATAGCACTAGCCAAGGCATGCACACAAACACAAAATTAGCATTGCTTGAGCAGTAACATTCAATAAGCCAAATTCAGCACATGCATCAAATTCAGCTTCTGATGTCTCACTGCAGGTCTTGCCAGTAGACGAATCAAAATGTGCTCGACTTTGACTATTCGAGTTATCCTAGTTTCTTAGTCCACAAGAAAACATTAAATTCTGCTCACAGTGTTATCAAATACCACGTATTTTGGTGGGTTCAATAGAACAGTGTTAATATTGTTAAAACATAAAAATTGATAGCACATTGCACTCGCAACATTAGGCTGTCGAATTTGAATTGACAAACTTGCCTGTTTTGCCTTCAGAATTCGTTTATGACTACGAATACGAAGTAACTGAGGAAGTGCCCCACCAGTTTCTGGTCTGTCCAGGGCCACTTCATCCTCACTCTGACTCTAAAGTTTGTATTTTCATTCGTATTATTAAAAAATTAGTTCAAGGGGAAATCAATCATTAATGTTAATCGTAAAACCTATTTGTTTGTTCGATTTTTAATTATAAATACGAGGTGCTCCGAAGTGCAATCATATATCTGCATGCTCATTGATTGCCTTACATTCCAGTCACTCGTGAGATTATTTGTTCACATGGGGTAGTTTACGTTATACTCTAATGACAAGGCATCGTCAGTATTCTCAACTAAACTAAAAGTTCAGTTAAACCAACGCAACCGTTAAATAAAACAGCTTCAATCGTAATTGTGTTTCGCCAGAAGAGCACAAAATTCATACCTATCTGCCAAAGGTGTAATAATTCGTTCAAGATAAAAGTTGAACATCTTAACATGCCCACCTTACACTACATTACTCACTAACTACTGCAAAAAGGAAGACAACAACGTGTAAGAGTCATGCATGAGTGTACGTACACTAAACTAAGAATCCGTAAAAATAAGTAAATCGAATGAATTCATTCATACCCCTCTTCCTAGACCGAGCGGTTGTATTTGAAGGTAACCGGTGGGTAGCGAAGCAGCTACCGGAAGAAGATGTTCTCCACCAATAAATCGAAATTTATTAAGGAGAGGAATCCAAGCATAACCGACGATGTTCTCAATTTGTTTTGCTTTGGTGACTTTGTCAAATGAACAGGAAATATGGCTGTAAATAATAATTATTATTACAATCTCGCGCATTAAGAATCTCGTTTTCGGCGTTTGTAAGTCGGTGCCGAAACGTTAGGTTTAAGTTGTCCTGAAATCAATGGTTAAAAACAAACCTGAATTGGAAGAGAAGGTGAAGACGAGGGTCCAATGCAACCGGAAGTGTTAACTTGATCTCACTATACCATTCTGGATTTGTTCGGTGATGAAGTACATACGTTGCGACTGCACCGCTCTCCGGGCAAGCTTCTAAAGCTACAATTTACAATAAATTAAATACTTTACTTGTGTCTTTATTTTTTAAGTAAAATAAAAAATATAAACATTAACTTACGACTAGCTTCAATGTCATCCTCTGCTCTTAGAAAAACTCGGCATACAATATTTCGTGCTCGAACTTTTCCAGCAGTTGAGCTCAAATTAAAACACAATGGGTAGACATACAGAAGATGAGAGAAATGACTAAATGTTTCCATGGACTGTGACGGAAATTCCACAACAGAATCAGCAGGAGGATAAGATTCTTCCTTCCCATTCCCCCTTGCAAGTTCAAGGAATACTTTTAAATTTCCAGGGACAAGTGTTAATTTTGCAATTTTCTCGGGTTTTCGAATATCCATTAAAATTTTGAGGAGTTCATCATCTGAGCATTTTTCATATTTGTAGAAGGAAGTAAATGTTGACTCCGAGTCCAATACAAAATCTGTAGTCTCAGACCCTCCAGAAGAAAATTTACGAAATAAACTTCGAGCAGCCCAACACAATGGCATCCGGTATCTGAAATATTTTAACGATTAACACCATAAGCATACAGAATTACAACGTAGTTATGAAGCAGCCAGTACGCTAAGCTAAGTTGCATAAAAATTGAAGCTTTCCATTATTCAGTTCACCCAGCACCCGAGTCACTAATTAGACACAAATTAGCATCTGGAATTGCTCAAGGGTTATTAAACATCAACATCAACATTATGCATCTCTTAACAGTCCTGACCAACCGCAATTTTCAACCGTCTGACAACTAAACTAAACAAACAAAAACGAGAGTGCGTTTGCGTTCTTCGGTTATAAAAACAAGAAATTAACAAATCCGGCTTTCTTATTCTTTCGCTTACACAAGGGAGTTTCTTAATTAACGAGAGTAATAAATGAAGTAAGAAGATACAAACTAAAAAAGAAAAGAATTTCCATAATATCTTTCAATCTCAAATCAAACGTAAAAGGAGTGCTCCTGTCCTGAGTGAGTGAAATAAATTCCCTCAGGAGTAGAAAGTCATTATTCAACAGAAGGGGTGGACAAAGAAAATCTCATCACTGTGAATCATCATTATGTGTTCTTTATGGAGTGCAGAACAGAATTGTAACAAGTTTTATTGTAAATGTAAATTAGTAAAACAAAAGCGAAGATTGTTGAATGCAGTTTTCCATATTTGGATTTGGACTGTTGCACTACAAACCTAGTGGGATTTGTGTACAGTAGTAGAACTACAAACAAAAAGAAAAGAAAAGATTCAATAGAATAGCTTTTCGCCTTTTAAGAAATGCATTGAATTCATTCTGTGTTTATTTTAAACATATGCGTGGCTTTCAAGTAGCATTCCAAACGTTTTTTTAGCCACAAGAACTGTAAAAAAAATAGCTAGCGATAGTGAGATAGCGAGAATAGCGACTTGTCAGATACGGATATCCGAGGATTCCCTAGTAGTAGCGACATTTTTTTGGCAGATTTTAAACATGGATCGTTACAAATAATAGGTGTGTCTGCAAAAAGATTCCAGGAATTCAAATGAAAGACTCTTCATCCTAAAAAAAATTCGGTGAAAAAAATAACTAGGACAGGACATAATTACTATACAGATACAGAAAATCCGGGTTGCGTGAGTTGGTACTTGGTACACCTCATTTCAACATGATCGTAAACTTGAAATAATGAATGAGAGAAGTCTCAGAAGGAGTAAATAAAGAAAATAGACAATGACAGGGAATGCCATAAATTATATTACCGTTGAGTCTCGGTGAACAAAGGGGAAGTGGTAACATTTTTGGACATCCGGGAACCCGTTTTGCCGTCAGGATTTCCTCGAAGGTATACATCAGCATCCACTGCATGAAGTGTTTTTTCTACACGCACCACCACGTAGATTTGATCGTTCACTTCACTCACTCTAAATAAGGCCTAAAATAAAAAAAAAGTTAAAAATGTATGGATTCGGCAATTTTTTTCAGAAACCCACACATACACACGGATTCACGGTTCCACGCAAGTTTACAACCCACAGGCCTTTATCGCTTTACACGACGAGAGATACAAAAGCTCATCACGTTTTAAGAATCCTAAAAACCTACATCCGGATGATCATGAAAAACGCTTCTCAAATAAATTACGGGTAGGCTGAAATACGACCTGAACTACTTAATTTGTAAAACAATACAATGAACCTTATTCAAAGAGCTGAAATCTTAGGACTCTTTCTTCACAGTATCAGTCAGCGACCAGTACGGAATAATATTTTGGAATTTGGAAATCAGATTGCATCTTTCAGTAATAAATCCAAAATAATACACAAATTCTTTCAATATGAACATTTCTCTAGCCATTGCCATTACCCATTTCATTTCAAAATTTTGAAAACGACAAAATCGGAGCAGTATGAATTCATTTCTCATGTTGACATTGCCGTACTATAAATTGAGAAATTCTGAAATTGTTGTTAACCCTACCCGTCTGTGTCTATAGAATTACGACATACTGGCGTAATGATTTCAAACTTGTCTAGAAATTTCCGAAAACATTGAAATGTTGTATTACAAATATGAGGTGTTAGTTAAAGCCTGACTTATTTGGAATTACAAAATTAATGTCAAGACGAACAGTGCAAGTGGAAACATAAACCGACCCCACCATACCATAAAAATTTAGTGACTACAAGTAGGAGGTTGTCGACCCGTCAGTTAACAATAACTATGCCATTGATTTTGGCTTTGACTACTTGAAACAAGATCAGGTCATTGTAGTCGCCATTCGCCAACGCTCAAGAAAAAAATGCAGAAAAAGAAAACAAACAAACTTACTTTGGGGTTGGTCACGAATTTCCCATGGATGTTGACAGTCGCGTGAAAGTCTTCAGAGATTTTTCGACCATTCTTTACGTCAAATAATGACACTGTCGCATAGTAAGGTTCAACAGGACTCCCATTCTCTGTTTTAACCCTAAAATCCAGTGAATCCAGACGAAGGGTAAAAAGGATTGGCGGTGGTGCTTTGAGTCTGCGTCTGGCCGGTGATTTGGCGTCCGTCTTTTTCGTGGAAATTGATAATTCCGCCTGATGTGTGAACATTTAAATTAAAAATATGGCTAGACGACGGTAATCTCCCTAAAAAAACATGCTATGATTGACACTTACCGTGACCTTTTGGAAGAGTCGAATGACATTGGTGATTCTGTCCACATTATGAGACGATGCTAAATTTGATGATTTTTCATAACATCCCAACTCACAACAAATTGTGTACAATTCTCTCAAAAGTCCACGTTTTTGTTCACTCGTTTGAAGGGCAAGACCATCCTCAAGGGTCAATTTATGTTCACCGTGCCAAACTGGGTCAACTTCTCCCAAATCAATTTTACATATAAAATCACGCCCAGCTTCTAATGTCCAAACAATGAACCAAAATCGTTCTTCAACTCTGTCCCATTTGACTTGAACAAAACGATCACCCAAATTTTCATCTTTATAATTCACAATTGCATAGCCTTCTAAACAAATTCCAGCTTCATCCAATGGAATTCCTCGACTTTGACTACTCCAACTACTCCAAAACCATGTTGGAGCTTTATGAAAAGTTGTGGGCTCTAAAGATAAAGACGACTGAATTGGAATTATTTTGAGCATACTTTTCACCGTCAACTTCATCTCCGCTGGGTGATACGGATTTTAAGGATGGTGAAGTTGGACGACTTGTGTCTTCCACTAATTCCAAATGTGGAGTTCCATAAGTTTTCAAACATTCTCGTACAAATAAATTGCAATTGTCTTCTCCATCAAATACATCTTCTGGTAGAGTTTGACAAAGTCTATTTGACTCCTCTTGAAACTTTCTTAGTGTGTAAAATTTTCTGGTTGAGTATTCAGTTTCCGGTGTGCAGTCTACGAGGAGTGACTTGTTCTGAAATTTAAAAAAAAATGAGATGAGAAATGCATAGGTATCTCACATTTTCCTGACAACATCCAAATATGGAAAAATTTAGGGTCAATATGACAACCTCAACAAAACAATCAAACAAACATTGACGAAATCTTAGAATTGATGAGAGTCCACTGAGATGGCATAAAATAAAAAAAAATTAAAACTCCTTCACGAGTTCACGATTTATTCCAATTCGCTCATCTGTGGAAACTTAAGTGAACAGAAATGGAGACAGACAAGGAAAAATCTGGGGAACTCGGCCCTGACATAATCGTAAACAGTTAATTTTATTTCTACCATGAGAATTCATTGTACAAAATATTAATTGAATGATTCCAGATTCCATGGAACATCTTGAAATATTGCTCAGCTAGTGAAGCTCTGAAATTCAGATTTGTGAGCCAAGCTTGGAATCAAGGTTTCCTCATGGGACAATTACACCGTTTCACAGTGAATCTTTCCTTCGCAGATTTGGATACTGAGCTATTGAATGAGAGATTCTACTACATCTTGGCAAGTGTTGGCAAATGGCAACGATTCTCATTCGAGAATTTCAATCTGTTCGGAAAACCGGAGTATGCTGGTGTGATTGAAAGTTGTCTTAAAAATTTCGAACATTCAATTGCATCCATCCATTTTAAAAAATGTGACATTTCAATGGGTCAAATCATTCAATTGCTGTCAATTCCAACGAAAATGGAAGAACTTCGACTAATCCATTGTTATGGGCCTTACAGTGGAGGTTTGTCAGTTCTTTCGGCTTGGGAATACATGGAAGCCTTTCATGACAATGTTCGGAACCTTAAAAGTACGTTGTTTATTTTAAAAAAAGTTTTACGGGTAGCATTACCTGATAGATAATAAAAATATTACATATTTAGGATTGGAACTGGTTGACAATAAAGGTCAAGATAACCCATTGGAAGTATGGTTGGAAAATTCGACAAGAGTTGTTGAATTAAAATCTGAGATGTCTGGTTATCCATTCCATGATGAAAAACTTCGGGACATTTTTCTAGGAAACGCAGGCACATTGACTAATCTGACCTTAGGTTATGCGAACCTGGAAGAAGCCCTCGTTGGAATGGCTAAGCTATCTCTGAAACATCTCAAACTCCGAAAATGTCAGATTCCAAATACAATCCTTTTCCATGGATTCCTTCGGGAACAAAAATCCCTACAAACTATGATTTTCCAGGAAATCAAATTCCAAAATTTGTCTTTCGCCTATGTCAATTGTTTGACTAACCTCAAATCAGTTGCTTTCCACAACTGTGACTACGACAAAAGTGTTCTCTCACCATTTGCTACAGTTGAGAACTTAATGAATGTAAAATTCTTGGGAAAACGAAAGGATCACAGTGAAGTCCAAAACTTTTTGAGTCACCCACGATCAAACCTAAAAACCTTGGTTCTCAAACTTGGCGAAGGAACTGACGTGCTCTTCAAAATGGTTGGAGAAAATTTTCCAAATTTAGAAAATTTCAACTCAACTGCAATTGGAAATATTGAAATGGACAATCTGTCAGCCATTTGGAAACTCAAAAAGCTCAGACGTCTAATCCTATCGAAGTGTAAGTTTACTGGCTATACACAAAACCCGGGATCCATTAGTGACCTTCAAGGTACGAGTTATTTCAAAAAACAGATTGTTCTGTTAACTTTATCTTTGATTTAATATTATACTTAAAATTTTACAGATCTAAAAATTTTGGATTTGTCCGATACAAATGTTTCGAATGAAACTGCTGACAGGATAGCCATGTTGAAAAAGCTTACACACGTTACATTTCACAATACGAACGTGAGTTGAAATGAAATGACATGACGATTTTTACCCTTGTCAGATATTTTTAGCAGTAATAAAGTTTATGATTTCAAATTCCTATATACAGATAACTGAGTTAGGTTTGGGAGAAATCATCTACAAATTAAAGGATCAAATCAAAATGATTGATGTGTCTGGATGCC
>JAQGCB010000655.1:0-19736 GCA_034698835.1 Protaphorura tricampata
TACCTTCATTCCCGGCCACAGAAGTACACACACCTAGCAGACATCGGTTGAGACAGCAGTCAGAGTCCAAAATGCATCGAGTTCCTTCAGCACCACACCCATTGCCACATTGACCAAATTGGCACACACCTGTGCAACAATCAGAGTGTAAAGTACAGGTGGCACCGTTCACGCCACAACTTTGTACACATCTCCAGAGTTGACAATTCTTAGTGCAACAATTTTTATTGAAAATACATTTTTGGCCGATTTGAAGACATTTTAGATGAAAGATTCTGTACAAATGAGCCGAGTTGTTGGTTGGCAATGAATTCTGTAATTTTAATAAGAGAAACTCATTTCTGAACTTGACTTCTTGAAGGCAATACAAACATTAAAATGAGGGAATCAACATTTTGTTATCGTTGAATTATTTTGTACCTCTTGTCCTAATGTCAATGTGACAGACAAAATTATAATTGGGAAAATCGTCGTCGTCGTTTTCTTCATAATTGATTTCCACGGAAATAGCACACCAGACACGACAATAACACTTTACTCTTGAATTGCAAAAATGCCAAAAATGACTGTGACAAAAAATACCCAGACACGATCTGTTATTGTACCTGGACGAATCCTACATATTCTTACACTCCTGTCAAATCGCTTTCCGTGTGATAAATGCTTTCGTTTGTAACAGGAAGTGTCACAGATTACGTTACATTTAATCTCAATTTCAAACAAAATTGTCGGTGTCGGTTTCTCTAATGTACGCGTCGGAGGCGGAGTAGATAATATGAACCGATATGATGAATTCTGTTGCATTTGACTTTGACACATTAACACATTATACAGTACATAATTTTTAGATCCATTATCCGTGTGATGCGGACGTTACATTTACAAAACACACAAGCCACTAACAAATATCTATATTAGAAGTATTATTTTTTTAAAGTAATAAAATCAACAACACAAATGTTATAAACATTAAAAATCATATTTTTTTTAATTCATTACCGGACAAAGGAAGACCAATTGTTCATTTTATTCCGGCAACCTTGTCCCACAGTTATTTAGTATCACAAACAATGCAATATGTAACAGATAGAATACAATAAATATCCAAATTTACATATCATCCTGATATAATATAGAGTAGTCACTCAAACATTTGAATGGGCAAAATTAGCAATCGTTATTACATATGGTATGCGTATGTATTCGTGTACGGACTGATGAAGGCCTGCATGCTTGCTAGAGATTGATGTATTCCTGTAAGCACGTAAAGTCTTTATGTAAGGAAACCACTTGTGAATAATATGTCAAAATTGTAAACATTACAAAATATTACGGTACCCCTGTAAATTGAGTTTCGAGAATCTCTAATAATTGGTCCTTCAAGTCAGTAAATGAAGTCCTATCCACAGGTTTCTCACGCCAACAATCCAGCATGATGTCGTACCTATAAAATATAGTTTGTGTCAAAAAGTTAATGATAAAAAATTGGTAATGCAAGAAATCTGATGAAGAAATGTAAACTGAACTGACATTTCTGAGGGTGCAAATTTTGGTTTAGACATTCTATATCCTTCAAGCAATGTTGTGATGAAGGTTGGATTCCATGTTAGTCCCGGATATGGCGTTTCAGCCAATGTCATGATTTCCCATAGTGTGATCCCAAATGACCACACGTCAGACTCTGTAGAAAAAACCATATCTCGCAAGGCTTCAATGGACATCCAACGCCAAGGCAAGGGTGCCTAGGAATTCAAAATATTTGTGGGTGAACTGTGAACCCAAAAGTCTTCCTATGCATATTCTACGAATGCTCACCTGTTGTTTCTTTGTGTACTGCGTGTATTCGTACATTTGACGGGCGAGGCCGAAGTCCGATATTTTGGCTAGGAGGGTCTCGTCAAGAAGAACATTCCGAGTGGCCAAATCTCCATGAATTACCTATAATGTGTATGTGTAACCGTATGTAAATCAGACCAACTTATCCTAATATAAAATTGCTACTTCCTTTTTCGTCAAATCAAAATGGGGGCCCTCCAGAGGTCGCGAAAAGTCATACCCGACCCTGATAGAAATTAACGTTATGTGGAAAGGCCTACCACATCGCGGAAACTAGCCCATATCCAATATCCATGATGGCAGGCGTTTCCACGTAACATTAGGCGGCATGGGCCTTTGGTGACATCCATATACTTAGAGAAAATTACTTGGAACTGGACTTAAGTCCATTTCAAAAGTACTTGCCCCACCTGTTGCTATATCAGACTGACTTCTATAGAAATATATATATGAGAGTTAAGAAGATACCTTTTTTGAAGCCAAATACTCCATTCCACTAGCGATTTGATGTGACCAGCGTATCAGGTCAGCTGTATAAAGTGTTCCTTCCGTTGTGTTAACATACATCCTACCAAATTAAAATAACAATGTTGATGCGATGTGCTAATGTGCAGTACTCATTTTAGTTTTGCATAATGAAAACGAACTGTTCGATTTTTGAAGGTACCCAACGACCTCTCTCAACCTGATTGACAAACACTTCCCGATTGTTCCTTAAGTAAGAGTCTAGACTTCCATTCGGGCAGAGTTGTAGAACAATGTAGAGTTGTTCTAAAGTAGGAAAATTAAGACGTATGATTTCATTTGAGAACGCGAAAATCTAAATGTTCCCAATGTTACCAAATTTTTTGTACAGGGTGCATCAAATCGTGTATTCAATACATAGTTAGTACTTACTGTCTACCAAATTTTGGGTACAGGCTCCTACGAGGTCTACCACGTGATTATTTTTACCAACATAAATCATGACCTTTAGTTCGATTAGGAGTGATTTAATATACTCTGGCTCTGCATTTGGTTTCACCGTTTTTACGGCAACAGCTCTGGCTTCCTCAACTGATCCACCTTTGACTCTTCCCTTCATAACCATTCCATAAGCTCCCGAACCCAGGATTTTATTCTCATCTGCGTTTAAATAATTAGACAATGATGCTAATCTGGTATTGAACTACGGATTTCTTGGAATCAGCTTGAAAACTTACCGAGTTCAAGATGTTCCTTCAGAATATCGTAATTCTTATCGTACGGACTATTTTGAATAATCACATATGGATCTTTTGACCCAGCAATGGCAGACTGATTCCCTTCTATGAACTCATCGATATCTTTTTGCGTGAGACGTGAACTCATATCTGGTTCCGGTTCCAGTATTCTCATTCCCATTGAATTATTTCTTTGACGTTTCCAGTATCGAAAACCTATTGTGATTCCGATTCCCACAAATAATAACGCGAGCAGAACACTGATGATTATTCCGATTGTGGTTCCGGTGGAATCTGAAACTTTAAGTGCAAAAGTGCAATACATTTTCAGATGTATGTACCTGGGTAAATTTGTGTCAACAGGGTTATGTTACCTTCAACGAAATTAACGGTGAATTTTTTCTCAAAAGTTCTATTCCCATCGACAACAACGCACAGGAAGACTCCGTCAAGCGCTGGATCAAATCTTGTAAAAATTAATTGAGAGATTTTCCGCATTTCTTTGTCTTCTTCGTGGAATTTGACGGACGGTTTTGCCTGGAATTTAGTTTAGTCGTGTTTCATTTCTCTGTACGGACAAATTGAAATTATTGAGTCAGAGCAGCATCCCTGGCATTTTACCTTAGGTGGTATTTTCCAAGTGATCCTTGGGAGTGGGAATGTCATGGCTGAACAGGTCAAGTTCCCAGGCTTCCCATCTGAGAAAACAACCGCTTCCTCCAAGTCCCCTTCAATAATCATGCTCCTGGCTGGATATATTTCATTACTACCTTCATTAAAAATGAGTGCATCAAGGTAGGTGAATTATAATTTTCTCTAACCTTCAACAATCAAATCTTGATTTTGTCTGTGTGAACCAATTGTATCATATTTAAGGCCAAGGCAGCTTAATTGTTTCACTTCAGTTGATAATATTTGAACCGTTGCGTTCAAGTACAAGAGTCCTCCTTCTCTTTTACGAGTTGTGTTGAATATTTGATCTACATAAATATATTTGTCGTCCAAAGATAAACCGGTAAGATTTCATTAAGAATTTTTCTACCTTCGGGTACTCGAGTAACTCTGTCATCTTTCCATACGAAGGCCAAGATAGGCCCAGCTCCAAATGCACGTTCAGCTAGCCAACATTGAAATCCAATTTTATCCCCAACTTCCAACTTTGTGGGTGATACTTCGAGTCGAATTTTGTCATTAGCGTTTTTGACATCTTCAGCTGCAAATTATTTCATGATCAATCATTAAATTATGATGTTTCATCTACGCATGACTTATTCACTTATTTATGTTACACATTATATGCGACAAATTATACTGTCACTGGATATTTCAATACAATTAACTTTAGAACATTTTAATTACTATTACCAATTCCATGTCCACTGGCTGACATGAAGTATAGTCTAACGGATTCCACGTCAGGGCTGTGACAACGTACCACACCAGATTGTTGCGGCAAGAGACTCACGGCCGTTGTTTCATCCAATTCTCGTGTCCTTAACTTTTGGAATGCACCATTGTTGGGGCACGTGATCAACTTACAAGGAAATATGATAATGTCATTTATTCTAATGCAGAAGTCTGGAATAATTTGATTAACATTAATTAGTCTCTATTACAGAGTATACCTCCAGACACTTGGATTTAAACTGACACTCCGTCAAGGTTTCACATGATATGTACGTCATTTCGACATCAGATAAAAATGCAGAGTAGCATGCGACCGTAATTTTCTCTTTGTTTAATGCAAGTCCAACAACGTATGGGCCTAATTTGTAACAAATTGTATTATTATTACTACATTTTTTAAATAGTTCAAATAGTATATATTTTTTTATTACCCGTCCATTTGAAACTCCAAGTATGAATGACTTCATTCGTTTCATTTTTGATGCACTGAACTTGGCCAATTGTGGTCACCGGTTCACCCACACCAATATATTTTAATAGAATACTGGATTCGTAAGGATACGGCATGGAAGCATTTTGGCTTCCAATAATTTCCGGATCGACCTGAAGTGTATCAGATTTCAAGATAGCAATCCTAACGGGAAACAAACTCCGACTTGTGAGTTTGTATGGAGAAGTGCCATCTGCAGGGACATTTAAAACTGAAGCACTATCGCCCTGCCGAGAAGGGATAGCTTGGAAATCTGAAATCAACAAAGGCATTTCTTTGTATATATTCCATAGGTTTATTTGGCCCACATTTCTGGGCTACCTCGTAATAAAGTTTTAAAAATAGTATGCATTTGTATTCTGGTTTTACCAGGTGGTTTGTTGAGGTAAATCAATACAATTTTCTCATTATTCTCCATTGGTTCCCCACGAATACTGCATCTGTAGAGACCCCAACGAGTCTCGACCTCGACACGGATTGTGTACCCCATTATTGGATTGAAGAGTACTTTTTGACCCACGGGTATTTCTTCCCATGTCTATTAATTATGAAACGGGTAATTAGGAGCTAACTTCTAACAAGATAGACTATTATTTGGTTAAACTATTTAAATTAAACTACAGTGGACTCTCTATATATCGAACTCGGAAAATGCACCAAAGTGTGTCCATTAAAGAGAATGTGTAATATACAGAAAGTGGAATAACAAAGAAGTGTATGCAAAGGGAGTTCTAGCGTTCATGACATTCTGGTCGGTATAGAGAGGTGTACGATATAGGGCAGGTTGATATATAGAGCTTCCACTGTAGTACATAATTATATGTATATTACTTGCTCATTTTCTCTCTGGAAATGGAGCTGTATTTCAGTCGTTGGGTTATTCACAGCACAAGGAAAATTAACTAAGGATTTTCTTAATTGTGCCGTGATGTTCAATGTTTTTCCTTGTAGAATTAGACTCGGTTTACCCTCTCCACCAATTCCTGGACACAAAACAGTACATTCTATTTCTAATGCACAATTTCAGATGGGACAGAGTATTCATATTAATACACGAGGACTTACCTGAAAATACCCGAACACTTTCAACTTCTTTCTCATTCGCCCGATTAAAACATTTATAATCTCCAGTAATTTGGTCCTGGACGCCATTGAATATCAGAGCCACATAAAAACATGAGTTTTTCCAAGTTAAAAGCTCTTCGTAGGTTTGACCTCTTTCCACTGTTACAAGCGTATTGGCCTAAATAACGTGCGCGCGTAAGTAACGTACGTGCGTTAAGAGACAGAAAATAAATTCAGTAGTTTATTTTTTATTTTAAAATAATATGGTTAGGTTTTACATATATATAGCGTACGTACCATGACTCCTTCAAATTTCCAATCGATCGGTTGATTATAGGAACAATTGAGAACAAACTTTTGAACACCTTTTGGGACAATGTATTCATGACCCACTTGTTGGACATTTGGATCCTTGGAGGTGGTCACAACAATTTCTGGAAGAATTGCTCTTTGAGAACACTGAGCGATTATTTGGTGGGAGAGTAGTTGAAGAAAAATTATGATCAGTTCGAAAACACCACATGAAATGTGTGGACCCATATTCAACAATTAAAACAAATATATAATTGTCAAAAATAATTTTATACAGAATTAATCATTGTATGAATGATATGTAATATCTTATTAATTTATTGGAAACGTGCAAAGGAAGAAAATCAAATGTGTGTTGTGTGGAAACTAAATGGGTGTAGTCGCTAGTCAGAATAGAAGGAAATAAATAAATATTGTAGCTATAAATATTTTTGTGCAAGAATATTAAGTTTATGTATTACATTATAGTAGTAAGAAACCGCAAGCAAATGGGAATTCCCGTACATAATAGCCTTATAGCCAGTACATTGGTTTAATACTTTAATCTGATTTTTCCAAGTGTAATATTCATACAATTGTATTCAAAAATGTATATCACATCGCATTCGCATCACAGTATTTCTCGAAATCCCTATTTACATAATTTTTAATGAGAATTCTCTGGATAATGAAGTTTGTACAGTACGTGCATTGCAAACGAGCAAACGTTATATTACACACGAAAACATAGTCAAAATATACTGTTCGGTGGGGAACTCCCGATACCGGCACTGACTTACTGATTTATATAATGAAATTTTGTATGAATTCTTCCTTTGATTATTTTCTTGAATCCAATCATTTCAAATCACTTCGGAGTAGGCACGGAAAATTATTTTCTGTTAAAATTGGCTGACAATATATTATAAGACACATAACTTGTAGCCCATGGCTGGCCGAACAGCTCAAACCGAAAAAGTTTGAAAACCTAATCAGAGAATCGACAATACAGATTGAGTCAAAACGAACCATCTATTACCATGTAAAATAGATGGTTGGTTTTGACTCACCCTGTATATTAAAATGTTCCTTTTATTTGGACGTGATAAATAAACTCTTGATATTTTGGGCATTGGATTTCAGCGCACACAAGATGTTTTGATGTTTCACTCTTTGACCTCGTGTTAAAACGGGATGATAACCTGGAAGAGTTGATTGCCCGGTTGTAACAATTTCTTCATGGGGAATAGTGTAAGAAGGTCTACTGAAATTGTTTTGCCACATGGATCACCGAAATGTGACATTTATAATTAGTTCAAGAATTTGTATGACAATTGAACTCGTAATAAATTGTGATGTCCGGAATAGTATGAGCTCAAGTACTGTACATCTTATTTTCGGTTTACTTGCCCGTCCCGTGTGTTGAAAACTTGAAAAGGTGGAGAACAACAGTAGGATGGAAAAAGTTTCTGGAAAATTCACATTTAATAGTACACAAGGAAGATGTGCAAGGTCAGGTTGCTTTGTTCAGTATACGGGCCAGGAATTTATTAGTACAAAAGTCTTCCAGTTTGGTCCAGACAAAACTAGGCCAGAATGTGAAACCATAAAAATATTTTCAACGCATGTGTGAGCTATTCGGCACCCTGTAGGGTATTTCCCATTTGTAGTCTCATATTAATACAAATTCTTTAAAAAAATTACTTTATTTCCGTCTATTCATTTCTGATTCTGACGGTGACGGCACCTTTGTAGTTTCTACGATTTATTTCCGTCTATTATTCTGACTATAAGACTGCAACCATTTAGTTTCCACACCATTCAGTTTGCAAGTTCTTCGAAAAATAATGAGAAACACACTTTAATTAATCGATTGGTTTTAATTGTTAAATATGGGTACTCGTACTCACATTCCATTTTCACGTTGTGCTTTCGAACTGATCTTAATTTATGTTCAACTACTCTCCCACCAAATATCCGCTCAGTGTTCTCGTCGAGCAATTATTCCAGAAATTGTTGTGACCACTTCCATGGATCCAAATGTCCAACGAGTGGGTCAAGAATACATTGTCCCAAACGATGTTCAAAACTTTGTTCTCAATTGTTTCTACACACAACCAATCGACTGGAGATTTGAAGGAGTCATGGTACGTACGTATGCGTTTAAAACCCAAATAATTTAGGACGAAAAATAAACTACAGTGGAATCTCTATATATCAACCTCCCATATATCGTACACCTCTCTATACCGACTAGTATGCCAGGAACGCAAGGACGCCCTTTGCATACACTTCTTTGTTATTCCACTTTCTGTATGTTAAACTTTCTCTTCATTGGACACATTTTGGTGCATTTTTCGAGTTTGGTATATAGAGAGTCCACTGTAGTGAATTCTTAGAAAAACTCTTTTCTTAATTATTCTTGTGAGTTATTCATCTAACAACTGAACGCATGTACATATTTAGGCCAATACGCTTGTGTCCGTGGAAAGAGGGCAAACCTTCCAAAAGCTTTTCAAATGGAAAAACGGTTGTTATTATGTGGCTCTAATCTTCAACGGCGTCCAGGACCAGATTACTGGAAATTACAAATGTTTTAATCAAGGGAATGAGAACGAAGTCAGAATTGTTCGGGTATTTTCAGGTCAGTCCTCGTGTAGAATACTACATACATACCTACTCAGAAATTGTGCATTGTGCATTAGAATAGCATAGGTACCAATTTTTCTGTAGTCCGTAAAAAAAACTATTCTACTAATTCTACTGTGTCCAGGGAAGGGAGGAGAGGGTAAACCGAGCCTAATTCTACAAGGAAAAACCTTGAACACCACGGCAGAATACAGAAAACCCGTAGTCAATTTTCCTTGTGCTGTGAATAACCCAACCACAACAGTTCAGCTCCATTTCAAGAGAGAAAACGAAGTTAGTAATTTATTAATTCAATTCAGAATGAATTTTTTTAACTAGTGTGACAATCGAAGGCATTAACGGAAGAGAGTTGGGTCAATTCCTTTTCAAAATGGAATTAACCCAACCCGTTACCCAAGTAAAGGTCAACTCGTTTGACCTGTAAGTTCCTAATTAGTCATTTCATAATAGACATGGCAAGAAACACCCCTGCGTCAAATCGTACACTATAATCCAGCCTTGGGGTACACAATCCGTGTCGAGACTCGTTGGGGCCTCTACAAATGCATTATTCATGGGGAACCAACGGAGGATGATGATAAAAGTGTTCTGATTTACCTCAACAAACCACCTGGTAAACCAGAATACAAACGCTAAACTATTTTTTAAATCGTTAATACAAGGTAGCCCAGAAATTTGGGCCAGATAAACCGAACCAATGGTATACATACAAAAAGAAATTCCATTGCTGATTGCAGAATTCCAAGCAATCCCTTCACGACATGGCGATAGTGCTTCAGATTTAAATATCCCTGCAAATGTCACTTCTCCATACAAACTCACATGTCGGAGTATTTTCCTCGTTAAGATTGTTGTCTTGGAATTTGACACACTTCAGGTTAATCCAGAAATTATGGACACCCATAACACTTCCATGCCGTATCCGTATGAATCCAATATTCTATTGAAATATATTGGTTCGGGTGTACCGGTGAACACAATTGGGAAAATACAGTGCTTAAAAAATGAAACGAATGAAGTCCTTCATACTTGGACTTTCAAATGGACGAGTAATAAAAAAAATTGCGTTTATTCAAATATTTACAAAATGTAATAATAACACGATTTGGTACAAATCAGGCCCATCTCCCATCGGACTTGAACTGGACTACGTGAAAATTACGGCCAAGTGCTACTCTGCATTTTTAGCGGATATTGAAATGATATCAGTATCATGTGAAACCTTGACGGAATGTCAGTTTAAATCCAAGTGTCTGGAGGAAGACGCTGTATGTCATACATACTAAACAAATTATTTCAGAGTTCAACTTAAATGCAAATTTAATGTTTTGTTTCTATATAAGGTAATCACGTGCCCCCACAACGGTACATTTCGTAAACTAAAGAAGCAAGAATTCGGTGAAACAACAGCCGTGGGTTTCTTGCTGGCACAATCTGGTGCAGTCAGTTGTCGCAGCCCTGACGTGGAGTCTGGAGTCTGTAGACTATACTTCATGTCAGCTGGTGGACATGGAATCGGTATATAATGCAGAATTTGTATAAGTTCATCAAGGTTTAAATTTGATAATGAAATTCTGTAATTTGCAGCTGAGGATCTCAAAAACCCCGATGATATAATCAATCGTACAGTATCACCCACAATTTTGGAGGTTGGGGATAAAGTTACAATTGAATGTTGGCTGGCTGAGCGTGCATTTGGAGCTGGACCATTCTTGGTCTTTGAATTGAAAGATGAGAGTACTACTCAAGTACCGGAAGGTAGCAAAATTCTAATAAAATACAATCTATAAAATATTATATTGGGACCAATATTCTTATATTCTGGACATCTGGGTATCTTTTCTAACAAGAGAAAATCTTGAAAGCAACTAATGTTTACTTAGAACAAATATTCAACACAACCCGGAAAAAGGGCCGAGGATTCATTTACATGAAGGCAACAGTCCAAGTATTATCAACTCAAGTGAGCAAATTAGGTTGTCTTGGAATCTACCCTGATGCCAGTGGTTTCATATAGGCGATTCGAAAAATTAAACGTTGAAGGTTTGAGAAAATTTTGAGTCTAACTATTATGAGGGTGATGCACTCAATTTTAATACAGTGTATTTGAAGACTATCGTACCCATACTAATTTTGAACTTACTCTAATATGCATATTCAGCCAGGTCCAGAGTTATTGATGGGGACCTGGAGGAAGCGATCATTTTCTTGGATGGGAAGCTTGGGAACTTGACCTGTTCAGCCCTAACATTCCCACTCCCAAGGATCACTTGGAAAATACCACCTCAGGTAAAATGACAGAGAGGCTCGTAAAATAAATGAAATACGTATTATGTGATGGAATTTTTATGTCAACATTTATTGATTTAAAAAAGAAACACGTTTAATCTAACTTCCAGGCAAAGGCGTCTGTCAAATTCCACGAAGCAGACAAAGAAATGCGTCGAATCTCTCAATTAATTTTTACAAAATTTGATCCAACACTGGACGGAGTCTTCGTGTGCGTTGTTGTTGATGGGAATAGAACGGTTGAGAAAAAATTCACAGTTAATTTCATGGAAGGTAAGAAAAACATGAGGAAAGAATTACCCCAGGCGCACCTAAACTTGAATGTACATTTTAGATTTAATTATTTATTAAAGTTCCAGTTCCAGATTCCAATGGAGCCACAATCGGAATAATCATCGGTGTTCTGCTCCTCTTATTACTTGTTGGAATCGGAATCGCAGTAGGTTTTCGATATTGGAAATGTCAAAAGAACAATTCAATAGGAAGGACTACTGGAGCAGAACAAGAGTTGAGTTCACGTCTCACGCAAAGAGATATCGATGAGTTCATGCATGGGAATCAGTCCGCCATTGCGGGATCGAAAGACCCTTATGTGATTATTCAAAATAGTCGATACGATTTGAAATATGACATTCTCAAGGAGCACCTTGAACTATGTAAGTTTTGTGAAGCTATATGGTGTAAAGAATTATTCCATTAATTGGTCAATTATTTGAACGCAGATGAGAATAAAATCCTGGGTTCTGGTGCTTATGGAATGGTTATGAAGGGAAGAGTGAAAGGTGGATCGGTTGAGGAAGCCAGAGCTGTGGCCGTGAAAACCGTGAAACCAAATGCGGAGACGGCGTATATTAAATCACTACTGACCGAACTAAAGGTCATGATTTATGTTGGTAAAAATAATCACGTGGTTGACTTTGTCGGAGCCTGTACCCAAAATTTGGCAGACAGTAAGTACATACAAATACTACGAATTTAATCCACCTACAAACAGGGTGTTCCAGAGAAGTTGAACAAAACCATTAGCAGCATTGTCAAATTAAAATCAAATCCGAATTTATTTTAAGGACAGCTCTACATTGTTCTACAACTGTGCTCGAATGGAGGACTGGACTCTTACTTAAGGAACCATCGGGAAGCATTTGTCAATCAGGTTGAGAGGGGACGTTGGGTACCATCAAAAATTGAACAGTACGTTTCAGTTTGTAGCCTTAATATTATATGTATAAACCCAAAATCAGCACTCTGACAAAGTCACAAATATGACCAAACTCAATTTGCGTTCATTAGGACATTAGATTGATTTCTGTTGAGTCTTTGAAAAAATCGTGGCTTCATTTGCTAAAGAATTCTATTGTACCCATCATTTTTTTTTAATTTGGAAGGATGTACGTGAACACAACCGCCGGAATGCTTTACACGGCTGACTTGATACGTTGGTCATATCAAATCGCTAGTGGAATGGAGTATTTGGCTTCAAAAAAGGTATCTTTGTATACCATTCTCCAGGAGTCAATCAAATAGCCTAAATTATAAAAATCTTACAGAAGGCCATCTAAAATTCATACACAAGGCCATGCAGTCGAAGTCTTATAAACATTATTCATACACATTTTAGGTAATTCATGGAGATTTGGCAACTCGGAATGTTCTCCTTGACGAAACTCTCGTAGCCAAAATATCTGACTTCGGCCTATCCCGTCAACTGTACGAATACACACAGTACACGAAGAAACAGCAGGTAGAAATTCGTAGAATACACAAGGGAAGCAAAGATTTTGTGAGGCATTTTTTTAAAATTATTTTGAATTCTAAGGCACCCTTGCCTTGGCGTTGGATGTCCATTGAAGCCTTACGAGATATGGTTTTCTCAACGGAGTCTGACGTGTGGTCATTTGGGATTACACTATGGGAAATCATGACATTGGCCGAAACACCATATCCGGGACTAACTTGGAATTCCTACTTCATCACAACATTACTTGAAGGATATAGAATGTCTAAACCAAAATTTGCACCCTCTGAAATGTCAGTTTACATTTCTCTATGTATGATATTTCTTGTATCATCAATTTTTTGTCATTTACTTTTTGATATGAACTGAATATCATAGGTATGACATCATGCTAGATTGTTGGCGTGAGAAACCTGTGGATAGAACTTCAATTACAGACTTGAAAGACCAATTATTGGAGATTCTAGAAACTCAATTTAAAAGGGTAACTGGTATTTTATATTTTGTAGAATTTTGATTTAATATAATATAAGCAGCTACTGTAAATAAATTTTTTACATGCACACAGGAATACATCAATCTCTAGCAAGCATGGAGGTCTACACACAGACAATGGAAAAACCAACAGGCTGATTGTCAATTTTGTCAACTGACATGCTTTGGGATTTTGAGTGACTACTACTCCATACTTTATCAGGATGATATATAATTAGGGATTTATCGTATTCTATCTATTATTATTATGTTGTGACATTAAGTAACTCTGAGACAAGTTCGTCGGAGTTATAAAAACATGTACCATAAGAAAATTCGTTTTTTTTAATCTTTATCCTCCCATCAATTCAAAAATTTCATTCGAATTTTTCAACAATTTACTGACTTGTGTTTTGGGAAGAGTTAATCTGTTCTAATTTTTTTGGTTCATCCAAACATATGAATTCATATTTTGAAATAAATGTACCAAAGTTAACCAGCAATATAATGTGCCATGTAAGAATTTACTTGCTCTCCTATGCATTGAGAATAGAGAACACTGCGATAAAAAAAAGTTCTTGGAAATTCATATTTAATAGCGCAATGTCCAATGCAATGCACGAATGCACAATCGACTTTTGACAAGGAGGAAAAATTTCATATTTTAACAATTTTCTTACATTGAATACTTGGAAGACGCCAATGAACAAGTTAAACGTACACCTCGGTTATCAGACACCCTGTACAGGATTTCCTATTTGCGGTCTCTTAAGATAATACTTAAGAAACTTAATATTTTCGTACATAAAAATCGTTTCTAAAACATTAATTTCTTTATACACATTCAGTTTCTAATCCATTCTCGTTTTGCAAGTTTCACTAACACACGGGATACTCATTACAAATCACCCAGAACCGACATTATTTTTCGGGTCCCCATTCATGGTCTGGCCATGAATTTGTTAAATATGGGTCCTTTAGTTTCATATAGTGCTTTCCAACTGATTTTAATTTTCGGTCAACTACTCTCCCATGAAATATCCGCTCAGTGTTCTCAAAGAGCAATTATTCCAGAAATTGTTGTGACCACTTCCGAAGATCCAAATATCCAACAAGTGGGTCATGAATACATTGTCCCAAAAGATGTTCAAAAGTTTGTTCTCAATTGCTCTTATCATCAACCCATTGACTGGATAGTTGAAGGAGTCATGGTACGTAAATCTCAATAGACTTAGGATAAAAAATAAAACTAGTGAATTTTTCTTGTATAAATCAATGATGATTTTAGAATTTGTTGAATGTCTTTTATTATCATGATGATACATGTAAACATCATATCTGTAGTTGTCTTTGTCAAATTCAACGTCAAATTATTTTGTGGGTACTTTCTACTAAACTATCACTCAACGTATGTATTTAGGTCAATACGCTTGTGTCAGTGGAGAGAGGTCAAACGTATGATGATATTTTTACATTAAAAAACTCATGTTTTTATGTGGCTCTGATCTTCAATGACGTCCAGGACCAGATTACTGGAAATTATAAATGTTTTAGTCGAGAGAATGATATTATGGAAGCTGAACGTGTTCGGGTATTTGCAGGTGAGCCATCGTGTAGTAATAATGCATAGGAATTATCTGTGCGGTCCGAATACTCAGAAATTGTACATTATGTACAATAGAATACGAATGGCCTCCTTCCTCTCATTCTTTCTGTCGCTTGACTTTATAAGCTTAATTATATTCCTTAATTATATGACAAAAAAAACTAATCTACTGAGTCTAGGTAATGGTGGAGAGGCTAAATCGAGTCTAATTCTTCGAGGAAATACATTCAATATCACGGCTCAATTAAGAAACTCCAAAGTTAATCTTCCTTGTGCTGTTAATAATCCGAGAACAGCTATACAGCTCCACTTCCAGAGAGAAAATGAACAAGTAATTACTAACAAAATCAATTCTGATATTCTTAACCATTAACACAATGATGAACGTATATCGAACTCAATTTAACTTTCGACTATACTCAAAATTTCATACAAATGAAAATAAACAAATATTATATTTTGAGTTTGACCAATCTAGCAATTAGCAACTTAAATAGAAGTCAATTTTGTTTGAAGTTAGTTCTTAACTGGACATTCTATTAATAATAGACATGGGAAGAAATACCCGTGGATCAAAAAATACTCTTCAATCCAATAATGGGGTACACAATCCGGGTGGAGGTCGAGACTCGTTGGGGACTCTACAAATCAGGGGGAATTGATACGCCTACAAGGGGATGAGGCGTTACGTGTTAAATTTTGAGGCAAGGCGCGGCAAGTTGAGACAGGCAGCAGGCAAGTTGAGACAGGCAGACGATGCATAAGGTTTCCCATGCTACGTGTAAAGTGCATGGGGCTAGATTTTATGAAGGAGAGCATTGGGCTCAAAATGTACCGGAGTGACGGACGCACGGACATAACGGGACATAACTCAACACACTCTCCAACCCATGTCGCTCCATCCCCTAGTGGAGCGAAGCTACACAAGCGCCATCTATCATCCCTGTCTACAAATGCAGTATTCGGGGGGAACCAATGGAGGACAATGAGAAAAATGTACTGGTATACCTCAAGAAACCACCTGGTAAAACCAGAATACAATCGCATATTATTTTTAAAACTTTGTTGCCAATGCAAGGTGCGTCATTGTCAGAAACGTGGACGGGACACCTGCATACTCCAATTACTACAGCCTCGTTGAAAGAAATGCGTTTGTTGATTTCAGAATTCCAAGCTATTCCTTCACGACATGGCGATAGTGCTTCTGTTTTACATATCCCCAAATATGTCACTTCTCCATACAAACTCACATGTCGGAGTCTGTTCCTCGTTAAGATTACTTTCTTGTTTCCTGAGGAGCCAGGTCAGGTTGCATATGTAGTTAATCAGTTAATGTAAGACATAACGTTTTCGCCCCGTATCCTTACGAATCCGATATTCTATTAAAACATATTTTTGAGTATGAAGTGGAGGAAGTTCAATGTTTAAGAAATGAAACGAATGAAGTCATCCATACATGGAGTTTAAAATACACGACGAAGAGTAATAAAGAATTCAATTAATTTTTGTTATTTCAAATATTTAGAGAATGTAAAAATAACACGATTTGGTACAAATTAGATCCATCTCCCATTGGGCTTGAACTAGACAATGTGAGAAATACGGCCAAATGCTACTCTGCATTTTTAGCTGACATTGAAATGACGTACATATCATGTGAAACCTTGACAGAGTGTCAGTTTAAATCTAAGTGTCTGGAGGAAGGCGCTGTAAGTCATGATAATCAACTTACTTCAAAGTTCAATTTAAATATACAACATTTTTTCTGTTTCTATGTTAAGATGATCACATGCCCCCACAATAATGGTGCATTACGTAGATTAGAGATACAAAATTTGGATGAAACAACAGCCGTGGGTCTCTTGCCGCAACAATCTGGTGCAGTTCGTTGTCACAGCCCGGACGTGGATTCTGTTAAACTATACTTCATGTCCGCTAGTGGACAAGGAATTGGTAATAGAGAATTTTTATGGTTAATTGTGTGTAAATTTTAAGTTAACGATAGAAGTCGACACTTGATCATGAAATGATTTGCAGCCGAAAATGTCAAAAGCGTTTATGACATATACAAATTTAAAATATCACCCGTGAAGTTGGAAGTCGGGGATAAAGTTAGAGTTGAATGTTGGCTGGCTGAACGTGCATTTGGAGCTGGACCATTCTTGACCTTGACATGGAAAGATAATGGTACTACTCAAGTAACACAAGTAACGGAAGGTAACAAAATTCCTAATGCAACCTAGTATTGTTGTGAACCAAACTCATAAATTATTCTAATATTTTAAAATATTGCTACATAAAATACAATTATTTAGAACAAATATTCAACTCAACTCGAAGAAGAGAGGGAGGATTCATGTACTTGAAAGCATCGGTTGAAATATTATCTACTAAAGTGACACAAATACCTGTCTTGGCCTCAGAACTGATGCAATTGGTTCATATAGACTTTACAAAGCATTAATCGTTGAAGGTTTGAAAAATTTAAATAAACTATTATAGTGCACTTAATTAAAGCTCACTCGAAATTAATAGGGAATTGACTGTATGTAATAATTTAATCATTTTGAAATTTATGTATGAAATACATATATTCAGCCAGGTCCAAAGTTATTGATGGGGACTTGGAGGAAGAGGTAGTTTTTTCGGATAGGAAACCTGGGAATTTGACCTGTTCAGCCACGACATTCCCACTCCCAAGGGTCACTTGGAAAATACCGCGTAAGGTAAAATGACAGGGATGCTCGTAAAACCAATTAAGCCACCCTCCTTATTACAGTCCGGATAGAAGAAAATTAAGATATACATTTTGTGAAGGAATTTATATACAAGAATTCTTCATTAATTTAATAATTTGATTCTATAGATAAGGTTTTCTACAAAATGTGAATCTAACATTTTATAGCAGAGGTCCATTGTATGGACACAGATTATAACTCAATAATATTGAATTGAAAACAAAAAACGATTAACTTAATTTCCAGGCAAAACAGTTTGTCAAATTCCACGAAGAAGACAAAGGAATTCGTCGAATTTCAAAAATAATTTTTACACAATTTGATCCGGCACTGGATGGAGTATTTGTGTGTGCGGTTGTTGATGGGAGTAGAACTTTTGAGAAAAAGTTCACTGTTAATTTCATCGAAGGTAACAGAATGACAAAAATTAGCCCAACCTTATTTGAAATTTATGCGTATTGCATTTAGGTATTAAAAGGTCAGATTCCATCGGAGCCACAATCGGAATAATCATCGGTGCTCTACTCGTGTTATTACTTGTTGGAATTGGAATCGCAATAGGTTTTCGATATAGGAAACGTCAGAAAAATAATTCACTAACAATGGCAATACCGGAACCGGAACCAGAACCTGATTTGAGTCCACGTCTCATACGACAAGACATGGGTGAGTTCATGCAAGGGAATCAGTTGGCCACCACTGGATCGAATGACCCGTATGTGATTATTCAAAATAGTCCTTACGATACGAACTACGAAATTCCAAAGGAACACCTTGAACTCGGTAAGTCTTCGGGCTGACTAATCATTCCCGAACTAGTCATTGACCATAATTACTTAAATGCAGATCGGAAGAAAATATTAGGTTCTGGTGCTTATGGAATGGTTATGAAGGGAAGACTCAAACGTGGAGCGGTTGAGGAAGCCAAAACTGTTGCTGTAAAAACCGTGAAACCAAATGCAGGACCTACGTATATTAAATCACTCATGACCGAACTAAAGGTCATGATTTATGTTGGTAAACATAAACACGTGGTTGGCCTGATCGGAGCTTGTACGCAAGATTTAGAGGACAGTGAGTACATACACTTCGAATTTAATTCACGCACTGTATGTCCCGCAGAAGTTTAGCGAGAGACCACCCTGTTAGAAAAACCATAATCTCCGAGCATATAGATTTTAGCATCGTCGGATGTATAAAAAGTCCAAATTTTCTTTAGATCAACTCTACATTGTACTTCCGCTATGTTCGAATGGAGGGCTAGACTCTTACTTAAGGAACCATCGGGATGTATTCGTCAATCAAGTTGAGAGAGGGCGTTGGGTACCATCAAAAATTGAACAGTTCGTTTTCATTTTATAACATTTATATTAATGTAGAATCATATAAAATGATATTTGTGTTCAGGTGTGTGTTATGATTGATTCCTATTATTGTATGTTTTTGAGCTCAGCAGTTATGTTGAATAAGCGTTGGCTTCATTATCTAAATAATTGAACCCACCAAACAATGTTTGTGTTATTAATTTGGCAGAATGTACGTGAACACAACGGCAGGAATGCTTTACACGGTTGACTTGATACGTTGGTCATATCAAATTGCTAGCGGAATGGACTATTTAGCTTCAAAAAAGGTAGTGAAATACCAGTCCTCTAAAACCTTCTTCCGCAAGGTCACGGAAAGGCAATCCAATATAACCTAAAATGAATCTTTAGTTTTATTCATACATATTACTCTACGCGTATGGCGTATAGGTAATTCACGGAGATCTGGCCACTCGGAATGTTCTTCTTGACGAGACACTCATAGCCAAAATATCGGACTTCGGCCTCGCCCGTCGAATGTACGAGTACTCACAGTACACGAAGAAACAACAGGTATTGTACAGGGTGGGCCAGAAAATGCGGGCACACTTTGAGCGAACCTGGAGGTCGAACGCCTGGTCCGAATTACT
>JAQGCB010000656.1:0-19724 GCA_034698835.1 Protaphorura tricampata
AAAAAAGAGAAAGTCCATGCTTTCACACTTTCACGTGTAAGACTCCAGGATAATTCCACACGTTGAATTTCATTGTATACTGTGAAGTTCAGAATTTTTGCAATACTGATCATGGACTTATTGCGTTACTAGAATTTCTTTGATGTTTCGGAGTATGCGAAAAAATTTACAATGTATTTTCTCTGGATACCTTTGAAAAGTCCTTGTTTGGTGATCGCCAATCGTACCAAGCAATACTATACCGATGTAAAATGTAATGCCGAAAAGGGTCTGGTCAATCCTAGTTTTGAGGCACCCTGTACACTGTATTCCTCGGACAACAATACTGTTGACAATATTATTTTTAATGTTAATGACTGCTGAAAATTCTATACTTTCATACCAGAGAAGGGGGTTCGGTTTCGGTTACGCCTGTAGTTTTAAGCCCATGTTCCTGGGTTGATTTTCTAAGTTCAAATTCTAAACTAGATGTAGTTTCCGAGTAATGTTCTAAATCCTCTGGTTCGAAACTGTAAACATTTTTCTAGTCCAAATTCAAAACCCCAGTAGGATCAACAAAATTCCAAATTCGATTTCCTGAGTCGACACTCGACACTGTCGACACGCCGAACAAAACTTTAGTAATCAAAATTCTATAACCCCGGTTTCTTTTCTCTGGCCCGGTCGAAACACCAACTGATGACAACTTTCTTTGAATTTCTTGTGTATTTTTGACATTTTGAATGAAAATGGCAAGCAACTTTATCGGCCAAGAAAATACAACTCACACAACATTGGGAAATAAAAATCTTCAACAGGAACAAAATAAGTCTAAAAAATCTCATCGAATCTCTTTCGACAAGCGAATCGGAATTGTCGCAATTCCGATGGAGGAGAAAGTAATAATTTACTTATTCAGAGCTACCTACAAATAATTTCGATTAGAACTCATATGTACACTTTTACCTAACAGAATGAAACTGATTTCAATCACACCTATTTTAATTGGAAAATTGCTTCATTCCGACGTTTGACGGATGCAAAATCAGACTTCGTGATTGGGTCACCAACTTTCACTTGCTCCATTGCTCCGAAACAAATATCTGAATGGTCTGGAAATCAAATCTCAAAAATTAAAAATTGCTAGTTTTTATCATCCTGATTTTCAACCTCCTCTAAAGGTATCTTTCACTCAACTATTCTGGAGAGGGCACTGGAAAGTTCAAAGTGGGTCTTTTTTTGAAAGGTCTGAAGGGGGATGGGTCAAATGAAATCCGAGCACATGTGTCTCTCTCCGTGTTAAGGACTCGAGGTGGTCCAGTAATTTCTTGTGGTAATTACAGAAATCAGTACAACGGAACCAAAATGTCTTAATTGACATTCGAGCATTGGACTCACTACTTTTATCTAATTGTTTTAGGGTCTGTGAAGAGAAATTTCAGAGTGCGTGAGCAAGGAGGCTCAATATTTCGTCGCTCTGAAAATGTCGGAGAACGCCGTTGTTGTGAAAAACACTCACGCTCCGACTGTCATGAATGGTTTGACCTCGTTTCAATGGATGCCCTGAAAGAAATTCAACACCTCATTCTATCCGACAACGTTTTGAATCTCAGGGCAGAAATGAAAGTTTGGACGAGTCAAGAACGAGCCGTTTGGCCTGAACAAATTAACATCTGGAAAGCCAATAGCTCCATACCTAAAAAATTACCACCGCCAATTCGTTACTGGGATAAGAGACCAAAAGCAGATTGTGTCATCATGTGTCTCGATGAGGACTTTAAGGTTCATAAGAGCCTTTTATCAGGTGCAAATTGGAAAATTACGAGTAACGGCTCTTCGAATTTTAGTTCGGTCTTTTTAAAATGATACAATATTTTGGCAGCGGCTAGTCCAGTTTTTGCGGCCATGATTGATGACATGAGGGATCTAAACTATGATTACAATCCAGAGGTCCTTCACACTCAGGCCATGAGTATTGATGATATTGACTCACCGATCATGGAAATTATTCTTCAATATATTTATAGTGGAACGTTTGGAAGTTTTGACACAGTTGAAATGACTCCTGAAATTGCTACTCAACTTTTACAAGCAGCCAAACTTTACAAACTCCATTCTGTCAAAAACAAATGTTTTCTAAAAATGCTTGCTGACCTCGACTTGTACAAGGCAGGTCACTTTGCTGTTTTGGCTGAGAATTTTAAGGCGACTCCAAATATAAAATATGCAATCAACAAATTTCTCCGCAGGTATAAAATGCAAGGCAAAATGATTACACAATTCCGTACTACAGAGATTTTTAAACTGCTTGTAATTTGATTACATAGGAACTGGAGTGTTTTGCAACAAAGTGAAGAGTTTCGTGACCTTTTCAAAGCCAACCCTGAAGCTTTCGAATTTGTTTTCTCGGTTTTGATACATTGAAATGATGTTGAGTAATTGATACGAAACTTGCGAAATAAAATTGAAATGTATGCTTGAATATATTATTTACCGTTCCGAAATCGTAATTTAGAAAAGATTACAACGAAAAGTTTTTCAGTGACATTTCACTATTTTTTCATCGCCAAGGTAGTCATTGCTTGCCAGTTGACAGCAAACATTTATGACAAGATTTCTATTTAAATTCCAAGTACCCTGTGATGAACCACACTATTCGTAAAGCGAGCGGGATCAATCAGGTCATTCTCACTTTGGACATTTTATTCGACCCGTACCCAAATTTTCAGTGAAAAACTAATATTTGAAATTCGACATGGCTTTGGCTCGGATTTGCGAATATGACTTGAGTAATGTCACCCCTACCATATCAATGGAGACTCAGGTCTAATACTTTTCTTTGCAGACTATCAAGGGCGAAATTTTTAAAATTTACTGTTCTCATTTTGTAATAGCAGGTACCCAAAGAACGCACAAATATTTCCTGGACGTTGCGTGACATTTCCGAATTGTGCCCACCTGGAGTCGAGGAATTCGACCGTATTGCCTCACCCGAATTTTCAGTTGGTGCATCTGTTGGCAAGCGCAGTACTTGGTACGAGATTACAGGATTATTTGTCAAAAAGACCATTTGATTATTAAACCTGGTATCTAAATTTTAAATTCCAGGGAGATGCATGTTTCCGGTGACAAAGGGTTCATTTCTTTCGGCCTCAATCTCTTGAATTTAGACTTTCCCAGCGCCAACGTGTCCGGTTCAGCGTCAGTGATCCTTAAAAATGCCGAGGAAAAAATTCTGAATGTTACCAGTAAGATTAAATGCAGTTTCAAACACCTAGAAGAATGTAATTCGATTAAATCATCCTTGTATTTTATAGGAGTCCAAAAATTTAAATTGGGCCGTGAGAATACGTCTTTGGGAATACGGAAGTTTACATCAATTGCCAATATTTGGACTGGTCGAACAAATTTTGAAATTCCCAATGCTTTGCACTTTGAAATTGTTGTTGATCTTCATGGTGATCCAGTTAGTGGAGTTTCGAGACGCGGTGTCAAGCGTTCTGCGTCAGAGCAGCTTGCAATTGAAGATGTAATTGAAGATGATCAAGACAAAATTCTTGTCGAGTGCGAGGGACAACGTTTCCCAGTCCACAAGTCCATTTTGAGTGGTAAGATCCACCTTAACATTTCAATCAATCAGAATTCTGTCCTAAACTCTTTAAAAATCTAAAGTGTCAAATTTAACCAATGAACTTTGTGTACTTTTAGCGAAGAGCAAACGGTTTGCTGCTATGTTGAGCCCTGGGAGTGCTGGTATTAGCCAAAGAAAACTTCAACTTCACGATTTAGACTCTGCCACTGCAGGCACACTATTCAGTTTCATTTATAATGAAAAACTCCCTGAATCCCTTTCTGTGGACGAAGCCCGAAATGTTCTGGGAGCTGCCAAAACCTATGAAGTCAAGGATATGATTTCCAAGACTTTTTCAGTTCTTTGTGAAGACCTGACTACTGACAATTACTCCGATATCCTGGCTTTGTACAAAGAGTATGGTGGAGATTCCGAGACTAAAAAGTTGTTGGATTCATTTTACAAGCAGTAAGCTTCAGATTTTTTTAATATGAATGAGAATTTTAATATGATTCGTTGGTAGGCTTGAAATAACTCCCATAATTTGTTGATCTTTTCAGGAACCGTCGAGTTTTGAACCGCCTTCGTCGGTCTTAATCCAACCCGAGTCAATTTCTTGTTACCAATTATGGTATGGTTAATATAAAACCCCAAATTAACAAGTCTTACAATTCAAGACATTTGTAACGTTCACATAATAAAATTACACAAGGAATATTCAGCAGTGAATCTTGTTTGAAAAGTCTTTTTGAAATTACATTCATTTCACCGAAGCTCACAAATAATGGTTAGAAATAATCAGTTTGAGTGAATTATCCGGGTCACTTTTAATAAATCGAATTCAGAACATATCAGCTTGAACAATTCATCCACTAGAGTTTAGCGTAACACATTATTTATACGAAAAAATGTTCTCCCATAAGCAAAACTCTTGAAAGAATAAGATAGGTAGTAGCTAGTAGGCATAAATGTGATTTTAGGCCATGCCTCCACTATAATATTGAATGTGTCAGATTTACATAATAGAACGTTCAAAATACTACTAATTAAAACTAATTAGAATACCTTACAGTATATTGGACATGTGATTTATGTTACACTTGGAATGCTGTGTGAGGTCATTTGTAGCTCGCAATTCCAGAACAGGTCTAAATAGGAGTGAGTACAATGCACTATGGATTGTATTTCTGACAATCCCCATGCGATTTAATTTCGTACTTACGATTAGACTACTAACAAATTATTAGATAATCAGTGAATTTTATCTATGTAGGTAGTCGTGGATTTTTCACGATTCTGACATACAGTTGAGACTAACGTGTGTGAATGGAGGCGAGGAATCCATATCCGTGCATACGCTGTCTATCCCTGTACAATCAAAAGGTATAAAAATCCATATTAGTATAGAATTTTTACACAACCTTTCACATCAAATCCGATTTTCCGAACCTTAATTGCACACTGACCGTACAAATAAATATTTTGTTTTATGATTCGAGAAATTATTTTTTTTGGAAAAGGAGACTTACCCCCAGAATCCTTTCTAGAAACTTTGTCTTTTCAGACGAATCATTGGAAGGTTGTGAAAAATTATTTCCCGTGTCTTTATCTACACTTCGGTCAATTACTTTGAGAATCTAATTAATTACAATTTTTTTGAAAATAATTTAGTTACAAAAACAAATTATATGATGTATTGTTAGTAATTAATTACAATTACGTAATTGTAACTGAGTTATCAATTGCAATTACATTCCAAATTACCAGTTCGAATACAAATATTTTGTGTTTTTTAACAGTAAAAACACTTATTTCTCTTGAGTAGTAAACTTAATTCAGTTAGTACAAAACTTTAGTACAGTCAACGAAAGCAATTGAGGAAAAAGTACTTTCAATTACAAAATACAATTACAAGTACTTTCAAATTACTCATTGTATTTGTAATTCTGTAATTTGATTACAGAAGTAATTGTAATTGAACCAAGTCTAACTTTACCTTCCAGTGTATTCTTCAACTTTTAAACAAAGTTCTGGAAAGGGTTTCAGGGGTCATACCTTTTCGAAAAAAAAATGATTTCTCGAATTATAAAATAAAATGTTCGCTTGTACGATCACTGTGGAATTCCGCATTCTGTTTTCATAACTTTCATCCATTCGTAATGAGCCTTTGAAAGTCTGGTTTCTTTGAAATAGTTCAAAAAAATAAAACTCAAATATTCTTTTTGTATACAAACAAAAACCTAGTGTAAAAAATTTAAGTAGAAGTTCAACGTACCGGCATACGTAGAAGTAAGTCTCAAGTTGATTTGCCTCCGAAAAGGTTGACTGGCACCTAAGAAATGATGAAAATGCATATTTTAAAAAAAGACGCACGAGTGAGTATTGATGGAAAAATAGATATAAACAATGTAATCTAATTAGTTGGGATTGTACCTTTTACTTCTACTTCTTTGCGTACGTACTATACATTCTAACTTTTTTTATCATATAATAATAAAGTAGGATTTCAAACAGACTCGAGTTTAATCGTGATCGTATGAGTAAGCACATTGAAAGAAGAAAGGAGGAAGACACGGGTGGTCCATTCAGAGATCTCTTCGTTGTTGACAATACGACTCATGATTATGATTGTTTGAGGTTTTTCTCAACATGTCATTTTAACTCAAGAACTTCGAACTTCGGTTCGATTCACTCAACTGAACTATAAATACATGAGTTCAATGTGCACCATCAATTTTGAAAACATGAAAAACGATTATGACCATTTTTGTCATTATCCTCGGCGTTTCGAATCATAAAGAGTTGAACTCAATCAAATTTTTTTCAAGTCTCTGGTACATCCATTTCCCCAACTTTTTGAAATACATGCGTTCATACTGAGTTTATCTGAACAGTTAGAGAAAACTTACTTTTCTTATTCATACTGCTGTTTTTCTTTTGCCTCGCCCTTGAATTCTGAAACCAAACTTGAGTTACTCGTTTGGATAGACCGGTAATTTGGGCGATCCTCTCTAAATCCTGGATTCAAAATAGATATACTGTATTATCAGGCAAGAGGATTTTACTTGGAAATTCGACTAAATCCGTTACGTACTTGTCCATCTGGATTGGAGTCGAGTTGAAAGTTAGCCTGAAGAACCTGTAACTGTTCATCAGTGAAAGTTGTTCGCACACGCTTTGTTTTTGATTTGGAGCTAACATGATTTGGATCTCCGTCATTTGCACTATCTGTCAAATCATGCAATTTAAATTAAGAACTCTGTACAGTAATTTTGATTCAGCTTTTCAAGCAGTATTAAATATTACTTAATCCATAAGCTTTTACATCAACATTTACGTATAAAGATTTTGATAGACTGTCGAATAACTTTAAACATTTCTAAATTAAACCAAAATTTATGCATCAATAAATCAAGTGAGATCTTCATTCGTTTTTGGATAGCTTTGGTTTTTAAGAAATGATTTATACTGACTTGGTATTGAATCTGAAGAGAGTCTGAAATTCTTTATAGAGTACTTAATTATATCATGTAAGGTTGGTTTCCTCACCATCGGACTCATCCGAAGGACCCTCAACCAACTCTTGGTAGTGAGTTTTACAAAGAACTCTCTGATCAAACAGAGCAAATTCTTCCCCTGTACTTAATTGCCTTTTGCACGCATCACAGGCAAAACAGGCCAGATGATAGACTTGATCACGGAGTAAATGGGAGTCTCGTGCCCGTCTCACCCAGTCCGACGAACTTATCCATCTCAAGCATTTAGCACATTTTGTTCCGAACGTTCTGAAAATATTCAAAAAATAATCCTGTCAAGAGTAATGTTTGACACTCAGGCATTAACATTACATTCGCATGGTTAAAATATACGGCTTTCCTTACAACTATTTGGCCACAATTGCACGAGGATTTCGACATAAGATGACTTGGGCATAAAATTGACCAAAATGACTGTTAAAAAATCAAGTGTAATTTGCAACCAGAATCGCGCCCCTACCCTAAGAGATGAATGACTAGTATTTTTCATTATGCAGAGAAAAGTGGACCTCCGAGTTGTCGTGGAATTGAATAGAGACATGGAATTCCGTCTCATAGTACAGCGGCAAGGTAAATGACACAGTTGGGTGACACCCGAGTAGCTTCATTTTTGGTCGACATGACCTCTGAGGTCACCCTTCCCATCGTAAACTTAAGCAACATCATTTTAACCATAATGATTAATGTCCTTTGCGTTTTTTATTTCCCTTCTTACACAATCACTTCTGTGCCTAGCTTTATAAAAAAATACTCTCCCATCTCGTGTGTGACTTTTTCTCTGTCGATTTTTTTTCTGTAGAAAACAAGATAGTCAAGTTCTTTGCTATTTATCAGTGCACGTTCAATTTCAATGAAGTGAGAGCTAGTATACGTATGTACTACTATTATTATGGTTTGGATTTTCGGTGACGAGCTGACTCGGCAACTTGTGGGAGGTCAACCTGATCTCTTTGTGTCAACCGGAGAACCCAATATTTTTGCCTCGTAATGACAATCCATTTATTAGTGTCCGCTTAAGTATTATGTACGATTGTGACAGACCAAAAGAGAAACTATTATTAACTCTGAACCAAAATGATACCTGTAATCTCACATGTCCACTTGGTCTATAATATGTACAATAAAATATGTACTTCGTAGGCAAGATGACAATGACAATGCGACACTTCCTTAGTCAGTCAACCGAAAAAAATGTAACCAACCCGGTCCGGTATGACGAGTCATGCTTCTATCAAAATTGAAATATTCTAGTATCGGACACCTGCAACCTGCTCCAACCGAACTTACATAACTCAAAGTTATTTTTTACATCATATTTTTTTAAAAAAAGTGATACAAAATGCTTTGACATATTTTGATCGTAAAATAAAACTTTTTGAAATATTCAGATTGCAACTAATGTGGTTTGTTGAATAATTCGGTGTTCAATCCTTTGGACTCATTCTATTGTGAAACCAAATTAGTATTATAACTGTCATTTGAAAGTTAAACAATTCTTCTACCCTCTATTTCTCGGGATGGTGTGTGTTGTTTCAATTCCATTCAATGTACTCCGGGTAGAAATTCGGGTTGTTCGTACGTACGTAGTAGACAAAACCCTTCACGTAGATTTATTCGTGAATGGAAAGGGAAAAGGAAAGCAAACGGGAGAAATCCCTGATTGGATTCGTTTAGTTTCAACCAACTGCACTGGGCCAACGAAACGAACATGTGCTCTGTGTTCACAGACAGAAAACTTTGTCAATGTATGGATTTTGTAAATTCTTTTTATTAGTTACACTTGTAGCAGTAGCAAAGTCTTTTATATACAGTCCGAAGTGATGAGCTTGTTTCGCATGGATTAGTGTTAGTGACAAACCCAAGGGGTTCGGTTCGGTTTGGTTCAAGACAATTATCATGTTAAATTAACTCTATTTTTCTCATAATTTACTCCTCGTCCTTTGTTCATCAACCCTTAGGCCATGAAAGTAACCCGGGAACTTGTTACTCCTCATTCGGTAGAACCCTTGTAATGAGTTTAACAAATAGTTCGTTTTTCTCGAATATACAGTGTACTTTTGCTTGAGGTCATTCATTTTACTAGAGTCTGAATTTGAAGGCCTGACGTTACCTCGAAACTGAAACTGTACACTGAACCACCTGAGTTCACCCCGACCCGGCTAAGACGGCCAATCCAATTTTATTTGATTTTATTTCTTTATTAGCGTGCTTTCCAATGCAGTCGTACAATACAATGCAGATGGCATGGAAAATGACCTTTCGTGACCTCTGGGAAGCCCAATTACGATTGCAACAGACGAAATTCGCTCGATTCATGGTCAGGGCATGCCCGGGGAGTAGAGAAAATTTATGTCGGTCCTGGGTGCTGGTAGACACGACATGACTATCCCTTGTTAGAGTTTGATTGTTGAAATGTTCTTATTTCCGGTGCCAGATCATTCCATGCACCAATGGCTCTGTGGCTTACGCATTTATCCGGAAATTTAATCTTAGTCCGTGTTACTCTCAGTAGCCCGAATCACTTTCTGTAAACTTTGAGATATATTGACTGTCAGAGCCGAATTTTACAGTTTGGAATGCTAACTTAACTAATTGGTATTCTCTTCTTTCCGCGACAGTAAGAATATTACATTTTTCCCATAAATCATTTAAGACAATCGAGTTCTTTTCTCTTGATTATTAACTTGCGGTGTTCATCCTCATTGACATTACCTTGCCTTGGGCTCTCAAGGCCCAATATTTTCTTGTATATATTTTATTCAACTTTGGATAGAAAAACGATCCAATGAGCTTGTCAATTCTGTTTTTTAACGCTTGAATTTTAGAGTTTAGAGATTTTCAGTTCAAAATTGAATTTTATTTTCAACGTCTGAAATACGCAATACTATTTCATGATTGAGCAAATGTCCGTACGGACTAACTAAAATTTGGTTTCAATCTCTGTGTCTCACAAACTGGAAAATTAGGCAATGTAGGAGTACGTATCCTTTTCATCGGCGACACGCTCCATGTATTCCTTTTCTATTAGCATATCGATGCATTTCTGTGAAAATAATTGAAATAATATCTTAACTTCTTTATCAGTAATAGGTGCATTTTCAGAATAACAAAAAATTACTTTGATGGAAGGCACACTAGCTTTGAAATGTGTAGTCATCTGATACATTACTTCGGCCAGCAGTGGTTGATGTTGAACAGTTTTTCTCATTTTCATAATGCGAACAATACAAGCTTGAAGGAGATTTTTGCGATCTTCCTCAACAGACGCTTCCGTGTGGTCAGATTCTTTTTTGGCTTCCTGCTTAAGTGGAACATTTATATTCACCCGATACTTTTTGCTTCTATATCCCGGCCAGATCTTGATAACAGAGTCCGGGTTAAACTCAACTTCATCATCACAGGTGCACAACTTTGCCTTGATAATCGTTTGAAGAACCTGTATTCATTTTGTCAGGTTAAAATTCACGTTGCGTTTACGTTTAGGGAACAGTGCAGTGCTTTTTGGTGTGACCTGAGTAAGAAGTTCCGGTTGTAATTTTGTCGCATCCTGGATATCCTGAAAACGAAGGCTCTCTGCAGAATTGAACAGGAGAAGGACAGACATTTGATAGGTAGATGTTTGAAAAATATACTTCCCCTGGAAGCAACTTGAAATCAATTCTCCACGGGATCGACTGAACAACCAAGTTAATTTTCGTCCATTGTATTTTGACAGGTAAAATGTTTGGAAAGCATGTATATTTGGCTCCAACTGAAAGAATTGCTGATGAAATAAATGAATACTGCATTATTCGTAAAATTCGGCCGAGAAAATACTACCTCACTGGGAAGCGCAAATTCACTCGAACAAGGTGTAAATGGCCACGCACTTGTAGACAATATTTGCACTTGAAAATCTGATGGGACTTGACCGAAGTTAATAGCTGAGAACGTTCTAAATTCTTCCTGGAGCTCTCGATTTACGCAAGTATCCTATTTATTTGTGAAATAATTGGTAAATTATCTTACAATTGTTAGTGTCAATATTAACCGCGATATCGAATGAGATTTCCAGTACCTGGTACATACGTTGAAGTTTGGAAGTATATTCAAAACCACATGCGTGTTTTAATTTACCAATCATGGAAGTTTCTGCTTCATCACTTGCAGACAATTGTTGTACCAAACGATTTGCAAACATTTTGGAATAAAATTTTTGAAACACATCTTTGTCTTCTAAGAATTTGAAAACCAGCATCTGAACAAAGAATTTGGCGCATTAAATTCTCTGAAGTATTTTTATGAAATGTTTTTTTTAAACAGACCACATCATTTTGTCCTTCCTCAACATCGTCATCCTCTGAAGTCCTATTGGATTTTCTTAAAAAAAGATCACAGTAACGGGCCAGTAATTCAGCTGACTTCATCTTAGACTTGTTTGAGCTAGAGATCAAATAAATTGAATCCAGTACTTACGAACTTTTATTCACCAGGCACGAATGACGGCAGGACTTACTTGGTCAAACAATTATGATTAATGAACTCCCCACATGCTTTGTCCAGGGCAGCATTGAACACAGGATCAGTGTTGAACGAGGATTCAACCAATCCCTTGAATTTCCTATAGACCTCAAGAACAGTATTCACAAATGGTTTGGGCTCCTAAAATATGTTAATTAATTCCTAAACCCATCCATAACATGAAAAAATTGGAACACTGTGACCATTTCGATAGGTATTTGAGGTGCTTACGGAAATAGAACTCCCCAGCGCTTGAAGCTTTTGATGACCCAATGAAGCAACGTGATTTCGAAAAGCATCTGCCATGTACGGCAGGGCATTGTCTAATTTGCTGACAAGGAGGTAAGACCGTAAAATGTCATCATTTTTTCCCTCACATAGAAGTCTACAAAATTCCGCATAAATTACATCCAGGTTTAGACGAATCAAAGCCTCCACGCACTCATATCTTTGCTTCGTTTGTGTGCTGTTATGAAGATATCTTTCAGCCCGTGCGTCCTCTTCCAAAAGCCTTTGTTCAGCCTAGTATATTTGGATATTATGTATTTGAACAAACATTCTTGTCTTTTAATATAATATCATCTGAAGAACCTTTTTCATGTAGTCCACCACTGAGTTGCCCTGGTCATGCAAGAAAGCATGAGATTCCTTCGTGTAAAACTCACGGATATTCTCCAAGTAGTAACGCTCGAAGTACTTTTGATAAGTTCCAAGAGCAATTCGAAGTCCAGTTGCAGGGTCCAATTGGTGTCCCAAATTATCTTGGAGATTATTGGTTGATATAGGGTCTCCGTCATCATTTAAGCCTTACAACGTAGCCAGAATGAGTGAAATAATCAAAAAATTAATATTTGAGTGAGAGATATAACTTGTTTTCATTCGTAACTTTCTCCACCCCACGGAACATTTTCTCCTTGGGGAAAGTCAAATTATGGAAATATTAACATTTAACTTGTAAGCTGATAATAATCATCCTGATATTAGCGCTAAATCATCACGTTTCTGTGTAGTACCATTATTAGTTCAACAAGAATTCGTAAATTACCAAGATCAACATAGGAGGCGACAACCGTCTTGACTAAAGTTCCGTTAATGGTTTCTCCGAGTCTTTCCTTTTCTAACAAGTCTAGTGCGCCGGCAGTTAACTATATTAGAAAAATAATACAACAATCAACTTTTTTTCTAGAATATGATAACAGCTAATAATATGTATTGCGAAATTGTGATTCCTAAGTGCAGCATTGTAGTACACGTACGTTTTGGTGAGTTTTGATCAGAACGGTTTCCTTCCAAATATCTAATGCCAGCTCGTAAATTTGGAAGACAGTCATTGCCCCACCCGCTGCCTCTCGACGAACAAAGTGGCTTTTGAAGAAAACACAGATTAGCAAATGAATTGAGAAAAGCTTAAGCCGAAACAATTAATGAATTACCGGTTTAAGTAGCTAAAAATGGCATTGATTACCTTCCCGGTAAACAAGTATTGCTCCCACTCTTTAGTATACAAGGCCAGTAAACTTTCTCCAGACTTTTCTGAACATTTCTACAAGTACACAAAAACTGGTCTTGAATTGTTGAAAAAAATGACAATTTGATATTGACCTACCGTTGTGAAATCATTCAAATCTAGAAGCAGAAACTCTTCCAGCTTCTGATACAATCCATGTCCAGCAAAAATTGGAGGATTTGCTTTCAAGTTCCCTATAGTTTGTAGTCTGTTTGCGTTCGAAACTCTTGACCTGGATAAACAGGGCGTTGCCTGTGTATCTGTGGCCCGGGTACAATAATTGTACACTTTTCTGTAAACAAAGACATTTTCAATCCCATCAAATTCCTATTTCACACCTAAAGATATAACGGGCAGGTCAGGTCTTAGCGCTTTTGAGAAGCTCTTGAGTTCTTGAAAAACTCGGATCTCTCAAAAACCCCGTTATATGAACAACCAAGCATTATTCCCATTAGGAAATCGACAGAGTCGGCACGAACGGTAACTGTGAAGCGTGAAGTATCCTAAAACATTTAGACAGGGGTAATGAAAGGTTGAACAGAATTTGGCGGCGAGGGTCACAATAATTGACCCTTCCAAGTCTTAACACACGCATTACTCTCACATTCTGTCCAACAAATGTAAAGAAGTTTCGCCCTATAGGACATACGTGTAAAGTTCAAAGAATCGTTTGCTCGTAATGGGTTCACGAGCTTGAACTTGACGAACGCCTTCCGACAACTCAGCCCAGTATTCATCGAGGTCAGTACTGCGAGCAATATTGCGGTCACGAGCCATGTCCTTCCAAATCTTTCTTTTCAACCACGCCGCCAGTTTGTCAATATTACCAAATTCCGATTGTTTTCAAAATTCTAACTCCTAATTAGTACCGGAGA
Organism: Protaphorura tricampata; assembly: GCA_034698835.1. Taxonomy (NCBI): domain Eukaryota; kingdom Metazoa; phylum Arthropoda; class Collembola; order Poduromorpha; family Onychiuridae; genus Protaphorura; species Protaphorura tricampata. Next base: position 13,969 of record JAQGCB010000656.1, read on the forward strand.
AATCGAGACTCCGAAGGAGACTAAAGTAACCATTCTTATAATAGTTTAGCAGACTGGGAGTGGAATAATGTTTAATATTTTCTTCTGATATAACGTTTCCAAAGGTAACGATCACACAAATCTCGCTGATCATTCAATTATTGTCATCTCTCTAAAAGTCAGATCTGATAATTTCTGACAATTCTCACCAAACTTTTTCTACGAGGGTATCAGCCGTGGAATTAAATTAATCAAATCAAAACGTACTCCGCTCTAAATTGCATAATTTTTAGTATTTTGAGTTTCTGTGTCGGGTGTTCGATTTGTCAGGCAGATGTAAATACAAATGTCTTACGTTTGCTTTCCTTCTCGACTTTTACGCTGCTGCCAAAAATACCTTGGGAAAGCTAACCCGTTCCCTACAAAAATCTAAATCTCAACGAACACAAAACAAATCCTGGGTTGTGATGAGATTTCCTTTAACAAAAGTTGTTAAGTGAGCTCAGTGCTATTTAATTTCGTAAAATAATTGGACCACATCAATAGTTTGGATTTGAGAAAAGCACAATTTGATGTACAAAGACTACTCCTGGTATTTTTATTGATAATATATTAGTTCCCGTTAAACATCAGAAACATGTCGTTAAGAATTGAATTCTAAGATTTAACATTAGACTTGCACAGTTAAACCTATACGTATTAGTTATGCTTATACAATTAATATGATGTTCCACGCTAGATTCCTTCACACGAAATTCACAAAAACTAATACACTTTCATTATCGTTTGACAAAAATCATTCATTCGGAATCACAGTGTAACATCTTGTTCACAAAGTTCGGTTCTTGAGAACAGATCCCATCGATATTGAATCAAGAACACGATATTTTACTCTGTTCATTGCCAGTTAAACGTTAACGTTCAACCCAAAAAGAAGACCTACTTACATTACATCTTTCAGAACCAATCACATGACTGCATGACTGCTTGTAATATATTAAGATTCATGAAAGCGAAAAACATTTACCCAGATCATTAAATATTTTATTAGAATTGCTAATTATACAATGCCGTCTGAGTAAAATCATAGATGTAAGTAGGCTGTTTCTAAAAGTATCTGCAAAAGGCACGACAGCGGAATTTTGGGAAGAGATTGATGAAATATGTAGTAATAGGGTTAAGCAAGGTACGAATAGGTATCCTTCTGTCCGTCAGTTCGCTCCAAATATTCTTTCTCGATCAAAATGTCAATACATTTCTGCAACAAAATAGAATAATTACAAAATACTCGTCTTCTACGTGCCAAAGTTAAATATTCTATTTAAATTATAAAGTTACCTTTATCATGGGCACTCGAGGACTAAATCGATTGGCAAGCTGATTCAGAACTTCGGCAACAAGTTGTTGATGCTTGAGGACTTTTCGCATTTTCATGATCCGAACGATAGCTGCCTGTATAAGCAGTTTACGGTCCTCTTCAATGACTGCATGTGTTTGCTCTTGCTCTTGTTTTAACTCAGCCTTTAGTGGGACGTTAATATTCACACGAAGTTTCTTATTCTTGTACTCCTTGAACAACGCGACAACAGAGTCTGGCGTTAACTCTTCTTCGTTGTCCTCACAAGTCAATAATTTCACTTTGAACATTATCTGAAGAACCTGGTCAAATTAATTAAATAATTCAATTATTAGAGTGCCTTAGGGAAATGATAACGTCAATGTCAGTTATGTAATATTTAGTCCAAAGAAATTGGCTGATTCAGTACCGAAATCTAGTTTGTAAAATATTCAAATACATGACGAAAACATACTAACGAAAAAATAAATACCTGGACGAGAATATCGAACTTGAGTTTAGTAGCTTCAGCCAATTCACTGATTTTGTAGGTATCTGCTGTGTTATACATTAGAAGGATAGCCAGCTGGAAAGTAGATGCTTGGAAAATGTAGCGATTCTTGAAACAATTTGTAATAATGTCTCCCTTGGAGCGATTGTACAACCAACTCAGTTTACGTCCGCTGTGCTTTCCATTGTAGAATTCATTAAATTTATTTACACTATGTTCCAACTGAAAAATAAAATAATATAAGTTAGTCCATTCAGGTATTCGAAGAACAACAACTTCGTTGTTGGTGAGTTTTGGTGTGTTGGTGAATTGAAGCATCGGAACCTCTATTTTTAAAAACAATTCAAGTAAAGAAACTGAAGTTACCTCTGTTGGCAATGCGAACTCAACGCATTGAGTAAACGGCCAGGACCCGGAGGACAAAACTTGTATATTAAAGTCGACCGCTAGTTTTTCCTCCTTAGTACTTAAATAGGTCTTAAATTCATCGTTCAAGTCCTTCGATAGTCCAATATCCTGCAAAGTAAAAAAATTCCAAGGAAATATAATACTGATTCAGCTTGCACTTTATAACTTAGCCTGCCGAAAAATTCGACAGCGTCAAGTACATTGGTTTAATGGTATAATGGTTCGTTATATTCGGAAAGCATACTATTTTTACTGTAAATGACGAGGATTACCTGGTACATTCGCTGGAGCTTGGATGTATATTCAAAACCACAGGCGTGCTTCAATTTACCAATCATGGAAGACTCTGCTTCATCACTGGCTGACATGTGTTGAACCAGACGATTGGCCAACATTTTACTGTAGAACTTTTGAAAGACGTCCTTATCTTCCAAATACTTGAAAACCACCATCTGTAATTTAACAAATTTAATTCCTGGTCTCGTCTCTTTGCCGAATCATTTTTCCAAAAACTTGAGACTCACCACTTGATTCAACGTATCTTCCAACTCTTGATCTTCTGGGTTTTTATTTGACTTACGAAGTAGCACATCGCAATATCGAGCTAATAGTTCTGGGGATTTCTGAGTATTGTTTCCGGCGAACCTGTAGTAAAAAATAGTAATAGTCGTATCGTTTATGCGATTACGTTAAATTGTCATTTGCACTCAAGAACTATCTGTATGGACTACTAACTAAAGTATAGCCGACTTTCATAAAATGAAACTGACACTTGGAGTTGAGGTGTTAGTAATAATGTACCGAGAAACACAAAAGTGAAATAAATTCTAATTGATTAAGAAAACATTACAAACGTTCTTGCTGAAACCTGAACTCATGTAACTAATTGTGAAACCCTGATCAAGAATCGTTGTTGTGAGTTTTTGCAGTACCTGGTAATGGCATTGTTGTTGATGAATTTTCCGCACGCTTTATCAAGAGCGGCTACAAATCCAGAATCATTTTTAAATGCTGTCATAACTAATTGGTTATACTTCTTATGAACATCCAAAATTGTAGTGACATAGTTCTTCGGATCCTATAATAACAAAAAATAAGATCATATTAGATTAAAAAGACCACTGTCATTATAATGATTCCAGCTTTATTGTGCTTAAAGGCTTATCGGTAAGTCTCATAGGTAACAAAAACTAGACCGAATTGGAAGGCAACTTACAATAACAGCTTCTCCTAACTCTTCAATTGCAGTTAAACCCTGTGCGCAAATGTGACTTTCCAAATGCTCCTTCATGTCACCCAAAGCATCTTCCAGACGAGCAACAAGTTGATACATACGGCCGAGATCATCTTTCTTCTCTTGATGGAGTAAATTCTTAAACTCGTGATGAAGATTGTCCAATTGTTTTTGGATGAGAACCTAGGATAAGTAGTGAACATCATAAATCATAATTCTCGCGTTAAAAATCTCAATGCAAGTAGACTTAGTGTATAGGCTGATGCATAGTTTTACTTTGCTCAGCTCGACGTTAAGCGCAAATGTTTTAAATAACAAATCACAGGAATATTTCGCAAATGCGTAGGGTCACTCTTGAAGCACTGGGCACTATTACTAAAAACATCGATTCTTCTTAATTTTCGAAGTCACAATAAGTATAGCTGAATTAGGTTAATTAAGTAATGAAAGGTAAATACCGTTTCACATGTTCTCATCAGTCGTGTCAGCGTGCTGGTGTGAAGGTAAACCTCAACGCGCTTCTGTTCCTCTACCAGACGCTGCTCAGCCTAAAATGTCCAATAAGAAAACTCATGAATAACGAATAAACATAAATGTCAAGAAAATAACCATCTAATTATGTTACGCAACACAGATTCAGATTAGTTTAATTCACAATGTATCGTAAATCGCATTATTTTCTCACCTTCTTCATGTACTCAGTGACCGGATTTTGTTGAAGGAACTCAACCGATTCCTTCGCGTAGAAATTCTCGGTATCTTCCAAAAACTGAACTTCAAAGTGTCTCTGGTAAGTTCCCAACTGAGGACCAAGTCTGGAATTAAACGGCGCCGAGCCACTGATTCCTCCAATGTCTTCATCTTCAAGACCTAGACGTAACCAAAAATATTCATTTAATGGTGCAAATTAAAGTTAATAACAAATCACAACTGATTAAATGTTAATTCGACGAGTTATATCAACTAGACTTACCCAGCTCAACGTAAGATCCGATTACACCACTAACTAAACTGCTACTGATCATCTCTCCATTACGTTCTTTCTCGATTAGTTTCAGAACTGCATTTGTAACCTTCAATAGAAAAGTAGATATTAGTCAAAGCAACAAAATATAATCAATACCTACCTACAGTTTTCAGAATGTATATACCTGTCTGTGAAGCCGTTCAAACAATGTTTCCTTCCAAGTTACGAGGGCCAACTGATAAATCTCATAGACACATTTTCGACCTTCATCGCATTCCCGTCGCACCCAGTGTCTAAACAACGAAACAAAAAATTAAACTTCTCTTCATAATCTTGCTCTGAAAGTAGAAGCGAGGTAAGATAATCATGGTATTGTAAATGGTAATGCTACGGTGGTGATGGTGACGTTACAGAATTCGGCAATTAACAGGGACGAGAGTATTTTCCGAATTACGAACATCGTTAATACGTTAGCCATCATTATAAATTCGAGGTTGTAGAAAAGAAAAAAAGTCTCAGAAAACATGGGTGACAGGATGACACGAGTAAAAACAGAAGCTAACTCTATACTCTGTCTAACCTGTTCAGGTACGCACAAACTCCATTCAGAACTTTAGAACTAAATCGATACTCCTCCCATTGCCTAGTGTAGAACTGTAACACAGCCTCACCCATCAAGTCTTCCCCTTTCTGAAAATATCAAAGTACATGTTGAAAGAAATCTGGAAATCTCGTAAGTTTTCTTTAATCTCCAAACTCCAAAAAGTCCACAATAGAATTAATTACCTTTATGAGCTTCACTAAGTACTCGTTCAGGAACTCTTTCAGTCGTTTGTACAATTCTTGCCCAACAAATTGAGCCCCACTGTTATGGTTTTGGGCGTTGACACCACCCTGCAGTGCACTTCCCCGAGTTCCTCTATTACGTGCACCACTGGCAGTAGTTCGGCTACTGCTTGGAACGGAGCTCCCAGTGTTACCTTGCTGATGAACGCTTGTACAGTAGTTATAAACGTGTCTGAAATAAACAACAAATAAATGTAAGCATTCCTGATTACCCAATAATGCCCATAAGAATGTATCAAAACGAATGTGTTCCTTGATCCGTCTTCCTGATTCTGATACTGTCTGACATAACCTAACACCAACGCCTAACCTCACCATGACCATGTATTATCAAATATTCAACTAAGAGTATACGCTTCTGATCCTTAGCCCTACGAGGGAATACCCGTTGCTTCCGTAGAATTGAAACAATTATAAAACGAATTGAATAGAATTAGCAATCTGCACATTGCGTACATAATTATGTATTTAAATA
>JAQGCB010000657.1:0-19713 GCA_034698835.1 Protaphorura tricampata
AATCGTATGAACAAATAAATCCATCCATCCGATCCATGCACCCATGTGAGGCAGGATTGGGTCAGATTTCAAATTGAACAGTGCATACACTACACTACACGTACTGCACCCCCATTGCATTGCAAGGGTGAAGTGAAGAAGAAGAAGCCAATTTTAATCTAAAGAAAACAGAGACCAAGAAAATTGAGTTTATTCAATTCAAAACCCTTCCCCGCCCAACCCAGTCAGGGTAGGGAAGGAAGACAGGATAAAAGAAATCTGAAATCTTCTAGTCCTTTGTCATAAGAATCAACTGAAAGAAAAATCACCGAATACCGCCATACATTTCCGTCTCATCAGTTTACTTAAATCTGAGAACTCAAAGCAAATATGAGTAACTTGACACCCTTGTCCTTTAGAGGTGCACATGCACTGAGGAAATAAAACGGGAATACGATCGTAATAGAAGAAGGTATAATCAGGGTTCCGGATATATATCAGCTTGATATATATCATGATATATATCACGATATATATCATTGATATTTATAAAATAAATATCGAAAATATCATGATATTTATTTATTTTTTATCCGACGCACGAAATGCGCAGTTACATACTGCAGCGGACGGGCAATGCATAGCACCTGTGTTTTGCCTAGCATATTTTAAGTACGGCGTCGCGAAAACGTGCAATCAAAATTTCTAATGCTATGCTAACAGTTACTACGCAAAATGCATTTCGATTTCGTTTCGTTCATTCTCAAAATTCCCAGCCGGGTCACTCACTTCCTACGCCTACGACTAAGTTCAAATTAAATCAGTTCAAAATATTTATTAAACTGAGTGCTCAAATCAAAATTCAAATACTAGTAAAAATCTCTGGATAAGGCTTTGTACTCAGCTATTGTCTGCCAAATGTAGCACCGCAGGAATATTCTGTGCGAGGGGAAAGTAAATAAGTTTTAAAAAATATTAGTAATAGCCGATAACAGTGTTAGGTAAACTTCCGTTGGGTTGTCCTACATATGTTAAAGTATTTCGGTAATTTATTTATGTAAAGTTAAAACTATTTTAATTTTGATATTACTTTGTGTTTGTGTATTCTTCATCTTTGTGCAAAATTTAAATTTTGATTTTGACTGACATGAGAATACGAATAAATAAAAAGTTCGTAAAGAAAAAATATCTTCAGTCCTGGTTTGTACATATCAGTCATATATAGCGTAAAGTGATTTTGAAGATGTAAGAAATGAATGAACGTAATACCAAGGGACAAAAATCTGGTGTCCGAAAAATTGGATATATATCAAAATATCGGATATATATCAAATATATCCGATATATATCTTGATATTTTAGTGATTTTTTTTTTTTTTAAATATCAACGTATCACGATATATATCAAATATATCGGATATATATCATATATATCGATATTTATGATATTTATATAAATATCATGATATTTCCGAACCCTGGGTATAATGCAATTAAGAAATGAATACTACCCAGACTACCCACTACATTTTTAATCCGTAACTGAAAACTTCCAGACGAAATCTGAGGAATTTGTCAGAGTTATTCTACACTACTGTCGGATTCGAAGGTGGGTGCACAATTGACCGTATACGGAGAGGTGCGACTGCCATATCACAAGCCAAGTCTAGATCACAATCGATTGTCCACTCCACAATTTCCCAAATTCTGGACTGCTGGACACTTTCCTAACCTAAAATCTACCAAACCCTACTAACGAAAGTGACCGTTTTTTTGCAATTTCCAAAAAAGTTAGTCTAACCTAATATGCGAAAATGGGGTCGGCCAACAACACCGAACTAACGATTGAGTCTCTCATTCGCACCTTTGAAGCCACGCGGGGGGAAATATCGACCGTGCGGCCAATGATGGGATGGAATTGAATCGACTGGAGCACTCAACTCAATAAAGGGATAAAAAAAAAGTTCAAAGGTTCAGTTGGTTTAACCTTATTTCGAACGCTTCCAAAATTCTTTATTGTGCCGTTCCGTGTGTGCACCGTGCACCCTGGGCTCCTTCCTTTGCCTTTACTTTGCTTAACGTCCGGAAGCTTATTTAGGCCAAAAACCTGAAGACCTACACAAGTTTTTGGACTTGGACTCTGTTCTATTCTATTCTCCCTTGTATACCAATGACAAGTTATTGCAAAGAATCGAAAAAAAACCTCACTTCCTTTGTTGTAGACTTTCATCACACTTCTCCGGCCCTCAGTTCCAAAATAACTTCTTCAAAGAGAAAAAACTTTTGAAATAAAACACCTACTATATATTAACCTATAGATCCCTTCGGTGGGTAATCCGATTTATCCAAACTATCCAGACGTCACTGCACCAAAACCAATCCCAATAACACGTATACAACAGTGACCTTTATTTTAGTGCAGATTTTTTCAAGAATTTCGCTCAAGCATAAAAATGTATTTTATGAACAAAATTTTGACTCCACACGTGGCTTGGCGGAATTACATTGTCGAAACTTGCCTATATGAATTTGTCTATTGCCCTGCCCTACATCTGCATGAATCGATTTACTGCCTGTGACATAATCAGTTTTGCACATGAAGTATCGAGTATCGACTAAAATCCAGGCATACATACACAAAGAACTCACCACATGAAATAGGATCTTCACACCCTACCCTATTTTACTACAAACGAAAGTGCTGTGCTCTGATAAATCCAATCCTTGCGTACCGTACAGCTAGTACAGCATGCTGGCACTGATTTTAATAACACATGGCATTGAAAATAAGCTTATAGAATGTTTATAACGCCTAAACAGAATATGAAGAGCTTAACGAATGTATAAAATATCTGTGGCATGGACGAACTTAATACAGGGATTAGGAATACACACAATGCCACAATAAAAACTTTGAGGGTTTGTTGTGTATACAACAGGCATGGTTTTTAAGCACTCTAAGCAGGTAAATAACAATATTCTAAAACCCTGACAAGGTTCATGGCTGATTCTTCTTTAATTGAATTAATTGCACCCCCCACAATGGAAGTTTGAATGCGTAGCTTATTAGGTAGGCAAGGCAAAGGCACCTGGCCTGAAGCAGGTAAGCAGGAGTAATTTTAAAAGTATTCGTGCGTACATTGCGTTTCCGCTCCAATCCGTGTACCTCAGAAATTCCTAATCTTCATACCTTCCGAAAACGCAACAATGCAATAAGATTTTACACTGATTGGAGTTGAAAACTTTTTTACCTTTCATTTTGGTTAATTTTTAGGGTCTAAAGTACTTTCTTTGTCTCACCGTACGTAGTTTCTTGTATTTCATCACCGTTTTCTGCACTTTTTACATAGCTATTATTACTTGGTGAACATATTTCGACGTGAAAATGTCAGTCGGTTAAACTATTTGGTACAGGAAACCACCATGGGCCCCTCCCCTGGTCCAAGAGCCACCCGATTTTCTGCTAAATGGATTTTTGGACCATTGGGTGCATTTGAAAATTGTGTGTCCGAGAGATCTTGCTAAGCTTTTAGTGTTAAGATCACTGCATTGTGACTGATGTGTTTGTAATTTTTACCCACACTGTAAAACCGGAACTACGGGAAATATATATATGTACATTTCTATGTCACATCCTGGGGAATCAGACGAATAGCTAGACACAGCACAATACAACACAGTGACACACACATGGTGAAAACGAAAGGCTCGGTCAGTAGGGTAGGGCGTTAGCGTTAGCTGTGTAGCATGTACCACTGAGGATTGTGGATCCAAGCTTTAGCAAAATAATTACTCCTACCAATGTACATTAAAACCCTGGAAATCCAAGGGAAATGTAATTCGTAATGTAAATTAAATGAAATGAAAGCCATTGCATGGCGGACCGACCGAACCGACCGACCAAAGCAAAGACTTGGGCCAAAAACCATGGGACAAATGTTTTCCATTAAGTTAAACTTATGGGCGCACCCTTCTCTAGACGACGACGGCGATTATGCAGATGGAGAATGCTAGAATGCAGTCGTCGTCGTTGTCGTCTTTGTTTCAAAACCATTTGCACTAATCCATGTCTGGTTTACACTCGTTACTTTGTTTATTTGTTTGTTTGGAATCAATGGAATGACAAAGACAAAACCAAGTTAAGTACGTACATAGTGGACCATTTGACCATTTGGCTATTATGTCATCAAAGCCATCTTATTAATTTAAATGGTTGGTTAGATGGAACATAGCTACAAAATACAATAGAATGGATCCAGTCTGTCAACGCCAATAAATGTACACTGTAGTAATGCACGTACGTACGTACGTAACTTAACGTAACAAAAAACAAAAGCCGTGTGGGATGACAAAGAAGACATTCCGACGGTCCTCGGATCTGCATACCAAATGTCAACGCCTGTTTAATTGTTTATTTTCAAGTCATTAGGTTTATATGCATTTACCAGTTAGTGGTATCAGCACAGCACACAAAAAAACAACAACAGGTTTAGTTTCAGATGCGACATATTGTTTATACAAACAAATGTATAGTCCACGTGCAGTGGTCTCGTATCGCGGACGAATCAAACAAAAAAATGAAGGATTTTCGAATTTTGAAGATTGATGAGAATTATAGAATTGAAAATTTATGAGTCGAACATTCCATACACAATACACATACAGGTGGACGGTGGACAGCAAATGGTAGATAATACAAAGATGTATGTCGGTCCAAGAGGAATAATTAGTGTAGTGTCCACTTGATTCGTCAAAAGAAATCTAATAAAACTTTCAGTATCCATTAGCCTGTGTCTGAGGTATCCAGGAATACCATGATAAAAGAAATATGCTCAAAATAAGCCCCAAGGTAATACGAATAGTAAAAATAAAACCAGACATTTGTGACAATAGTGACAAATACTCAACAAATTAAAAGTCCGTCGCAAAAAAAGTGAAACCTAATTTCGAATCGGCGACTAGACAGCCATGCAACTTTGTCTATACGCTTCCATATACAAACAGACCTAAAAAGGTGCGCTTTAGATAATTAGCAGGTAAATGGACAGGGAGCACTACACTTACACCCATCCCCATCATTAGGTGTGAGTGTGAGACTGATGAAGTGTAATTATTCAAAACCTTACCAATGTACATAAATATTTCACTTGCTAATGTAAAGGAAGACGAAAATAGCACACTTTTAGAGAAGACGTCTGCCCATTCTGCAATCTGCAGTTCATTATTCAAATGCAAATTAGGCATTGTCTACGGACTGACCTAGTGGCGAAACATAATGTTATTACATGTTCATTATGTCAGAGCATAATAATGAATCATTTTAAATTTGCAATATTTAGAATGCTCGTCTCTGTTGTTGTTCAAGTGTGTTTTTATGTAAGTAACTTTGATTGTAAAAAATTATTTTTCGCAATATACCTCCTTCCTTGGTGAAAATTGATTTCCTTTATAACTTGAACTTTTTCTAATATTTGGTAAACCCATAATTTAATTATGAAACAGTCAGATATCCCTATACTGCCAAAAAGCTCTCAACTCTTACGTAGCGTAGAAGCGTAACAACGTAGTACCTAGTTTCTACAAAAATCTCAATTTTTGCTCACAAATGAATAGATATAATCAAAACGAGTAATCCCAAAATGCCAAGCCTAACCAGCCTAAGCCGCTGTCCTTCAACTCTCCCAGTCACAAAATGTTTACAAAAAAATACGAACGAATAAATCCATTGTTAATGGTACAACAAATTCGCACTGGTTACGATCTGATCTTGTACATTCACAATTCACATCATCACTGCTGTACATTCGCCATTCCCATCCCAAGTATTCCCAGTCAAATGGAACAAACACCTGCATGGTAGGCTTGGGAGGTAGAAAAATAGTTATATAGTTTTATACTCACCTTGAAATTTGATACAAGATCGTCGTCACGTCACTCCGCAGCTATTGTAATAAAATACAACACGTCAGTAGTGCGGTGCAATCAGTTGTTGGTCCAAAAGAAGAAAAAAAAACACTGCAAAAATGTATTGTGAATGCAATGCACGATCCACAGTCAATTGCAATTTTACAGTCACACTCTCACAAACCGAAGGAGATGGAAAATAGGGGTTTATAAATTCAACGTTATTTCAACAAACAGGGCCTGGTTTTTGTTGCTTTTTTTATTTTGGCGGGTTGGGACGCTGGATAAAAGCTGGGACAATAGTGGAACTGGAACCAAGTGTTTCGGTTTATTTTCTTTCAACTTTCTATCTTGCTTTGTTTTGTGCAGTCAAAGTCGAAGTCGAAGAAGGAAGGAAATGGTTAGGTTCGGTTTGGCCAAAAAATTCTTATTCAAATCGGTGGGTCTCTCGTAGAAGATAAATAGTCACACAATTTGTAGTCACTGCTCGCTCGGGATGGCAAGGCAAGTAGTGGCAGTCAGTCAGATTTACAACTTCTTCACAATTTGCATTTGCTCAATTTCGTGGGTTGCCAAATAAATACTGACTACTGAACAGAAAGACGACTGAAAACTTTCATGCGATGCATGTGCTTTTTCCATGCACGTGTCGTCGTCTAACTCTTGAACTGCTCTGAACTTTTGTTGTGTTGTGTTGTAGGTGAACTTCTTCACAACGTTTAGCCGTTTAGGTTTTACTAACAAGTTCCAGCCATGTCATGTTTTGTAATAATAATGGGAATGAGTGAATAAGGTACAAGAAAAATACCAAAACAATTCACTAAATTTTATGCACGTGATTGAAACCAAACCAAACCGGCTATGGTGGTAGAAGTGATGTGATAACGACCAGTTTTAGATTAGTTGCAACTTCTCAGAAATTGACACTTTGTAATGAACCAGAATTTCAGGACAAGGTCGAGGCGTCACAACGTGACAATGAAATCTGAAATGACACGAATGAAATTTTTCTCCTGCTGCTTCGGAATATATTTGTCTCGTAGAGATGATGATAAAAACTGACGCCAAAAAATGGTGCGTACGTCCAGCTTATTTGTTGCTGAAATGTATTCTGGATGGATTAGATTTGATCCACCCAGTCTGGACAAGAAGTTCAAGAAAAATTGACAAGTTGACAGTTTCGGTCTTAACCCTTAGGGACAACACGTCAGTTCAATGGGCAACGAATTTCGCCTTCCAGAGAATGTCCAGCAAGTTGGTAGAGAGAGAAGGAATTTCGAATTTCCCTAGAAAGTCCAAAATGTCACAGTCGCATTCAAAACACAAAGGACAAAAGGAATTTTTGTGGAGGACAGTCGTAAGTCAAGCACGTCACACTACTATTCCAGTTTTTCGACGTGTTGGAATGGAATTCGTTTTCAGATTTTCAAACCCTGGACGTCTGGCCTTAAATGAATTTCGGAAAAATTCCACACTGTAACACCAAAACAGCGTTCAATTTTCAGTGTTGCGAATGCGAATTCGTGTTATCAGCAGTTTTTTGGTGGCGAAAATGTCCACAGTCTGCAAAAGTTTCATTCAATATAATTCAAAATTAATTAACGAACTTTTGAACAAATGCACAAAACATGCATTAACAGAAATCCAACTCCAATTCAATTCATCAATTCAAATGAGGAACATGAATCAGGTATTCAGTACCTATTCAATTCGCCCTGTACTCCGAGCCAGACAGCAAGACTATACAATTTTCAAATTAACGAGAACTGGAATGGTAACAATGCCTATTCGTGAACTTTTTCCAGTGTTGAAGAATTCTTAGAAATACATATTTGGAAAATGACACAGGTTCACATGTAGCTCTAATTGCATTTGAGTTTTGACTTGTCCTGAATGATCAATTGGAATGCACACAATTGAAACATCCAGTCATTCACTGAAGTGCTTCCAACTCTCCAATTAAAAGACCTTACTAGAATTTGACCCAGACTGTTCCTGCTAAAACATATTTTGCATCAAATTCAAAAGCAGTCTACTACTAGAAAATTCGTAATGTGTTCTAGCTAGCACCATCCGAGACCTGAATAATCTTTCCAATACGAATAACTTTGGTAATTGATGAAAAAAATTATCTGAAAGAAATGCCGCCAGTTTGAGTGAAACGTGCAGTACTCAGAATTCTTCACAGCAGCCCCGTTGCATGAATGACATTAGGCGAAGAAAAGTAATTGTCGAGAATCCTTCCTTAAAAATGAAGTAAAAAACCGCATTCCAAAATGTACATCTAAATCTGACGGACTACAAACATTCAAGAATTACCTGTAATGCACATAATACACACACATACATCCTACAGTTGAATTGGAATGTTTTAACTAATACATCCTCACACGTCGCGTCCTGTAAAAAATTGCCTCCATCATTTCATTTCATTCCGTTCCGTTCTAACATATGTAAGTTATGTTATGTTGTACGCACATAAAATAAAGATCGTTAAAAGAATTATTTGCAAAGGCACGGCTCAGGGTTACCTTGCATTTTATGCAAACTCTCTAGACATGAAATAAAATTGCCAAATACGCAAAACACCTAGGTTGGCAACGCTAACGAGATGACAAAGATGAATGACCTTGAAATCCAATCGTTTTTTATTCGCACCGGACGCATGTTAAGTTTGTTGAGCATATGCGGGCTCTTTGTTCAATTAATAATTTAACAAATGTCACGTCACGGGGCTCTTCCGCGGCCATTTCCTTGTTATGACACTCCATAATTTCAATTCATTATTTACTGGACAGGATAAGTTCCCAAATGTTAACTGCAATACTGCAATGCAAAACAATCCTGAGCACTGTTGTAAGACTGTAACCTGTAAAGCCTGATTTCGTGCCAAATAATATTTTAGTTTACTGCAGGAATATTTTGAACATTTGAACCATACATTTTGCAGATTTTACACATTGTGCATGTGCATCAGAAATTACAAACTTAAAAAATAAGAAAGAACCTAGCCAAATGTATATTCGAGTTTGCAAAAAAAGCATTGGCTTACCTCGCCGATATCCAGTGAATTAAATCCAAATCCGGAATGGGTTTAACACAAAATCTCTTGACTTATGTACTTTAGTTCACACAACAAGCTGCGAAGATGCGATGCACTACCCACATACATTTGACATTGCCCTTGCCACAACAAATTCACTCTTTTGTCAACAAACGATGTTCGCAGAATTGGACAATTAGAATTGCTAAAACATTATATGCTTTCTTTTCACTTCCACTGTCTTTCGCGTCCGTTTTCCTTTGTGTCTGTAATCTTAATAGTCAAAATGACGCTCACTCGTATTTTCAATTTTGTGCCGGGTCGATTTTGAGTCTAAACTTTTTCAAAATTCCAGTGCAGTATTTTGTTTTCTTTAGTCAATCAAATTTCACAAAACCTCTCCGTATATTTTCACAATCCAAATAATCCAAAAATGCAACAATCCTACAAATGTCAATCGTCGTAAAATTTTTAGAAGAATTTGATCACCAAAAACTTACACGTACAGTACAGTATCCAACGCGAAAAATCCGTTCTGGAACAAATACGTACACACACTCAAAAATTCTGTCCAATGTATGTGTTTCTTAAAATCTTAAAATTCTGGTGTTAAAATTTTGGAGTTGATATTTTTCAGTTGTTCTTTTCTTGTGTTGTTGTTGTGATGTGGAAGAGCGCAGCGTTGAGACGGACCCTTCGTGGTAGCTGGTCTGACCAGGAATGAGAGGAACAGTGAGAGGGGTGTCTGACTTAACTTCAGTTCGAGTTCAGACTCGTTTTCCCTTTCGACCAGTTTTTTACGCGTACGCGTACCAGTGCGACTCCAGAAAACCAATGTTGGACTCATGGAACAAAAAACAACGTTTTATTCCAGTTCAGGAATAGGAACACACGGAAAATCGTAGTCAGACGCATGGAAATCCACTGGGACTGGAACTATTGGAATCTGGGAATCTGCATTCTGGAATACTCAGATGTGTCAATTACTTTCAAAATTATGCCTGAATTTATTTGTAAATAATTAATTACGATTACAATTACAATTACAATTTCAATTGCACGGCCTTTTTTTCTCTCGAAGAGCTAGATGAATTACAAATTACAATTACAAGTAATTGGTTATTTTGTTGAAAGAAATTATTTGCAATTACTTAATTGTAATTAAAATTAAAAAATTGTGTGCGCAATTAATTAAAGATACGTTGAAAATAATTGGATTTCTTTCATTACAAATTACAACTAACATTGGGTTTGTGATGTAATTTATAATTTCAATTACGAATACCTAATTGTAATTGTGATTTCTGGGACTAATTACTCTCATATTCTGGAGGAACGGCTAAGACAGAGCTTTTTCCATTACGCTGCGCTGCGCGGTGCCCCTAGTTGAATTTTCTGTTTTTATACCAGATGTTTGAACCTGGGGATCAAACTCCCAACAAAGCGCGACATTAATGTCAACGTATCGCCTGCTCGGATTTGGAGTTGAATGTCAAGAGTAGATTACATGTGAAATGATGTGGTTAGTTTCCAATAACATTTCGAAACTATAGGAGTAAGTATTAAAACTCTTCCTTCATATTTGAGAATAAATATTTGGTGGAAAGTGTAATGACTTGGAACTAATAGTTGCACAGTATGCGGCAGTGGCACGACTGCGATTTCCAACTTATTTCACAAAAAATGTTATGTTGATTTTTGTCTTGTACAATATGGTAACCGAACTTTGGTCAATTCAACCCTATCGCTTCTCGCTTCCCATTGTATTTTTGATTTATGGGATTCTGAAGCAAAATGGGGAAATTAGGTCCAGCTAGAAGCAATCTTATTTTGCGATTTCCATAATTTTCTAGTTTATGGCCTTCATGACGACGCCTCCTTGAACTTCAAGGAACTCTTGCTTTTGAATCGCCGTCTGGACAACTTTTTTCCAAGCCATCGGACGTTGCGCTATTCAAGTCGTCCGACAGGGATATTATTTATTCACCATTTTGAAAGCAACGCGTGAAGCAAAATCTATCATGCTTTTGGCCGTTCTTGGTCCAGTAGAACTTCTTATGGCGTGCCTCCGTAATATTTGGTCACCATTACATGGATTCAGAAGTTTCATTTTATTTTTTCTAATTTTCCATTAATATTTTTTCTAAAATATTTTAGTAATTACTAGCGACTCTTTTAGTCGTCGCGCTTCTGAACTGGTTAAGCTAATAATTTGTAGTTAACGCATATACGGTTTTTGTCCATCGCCAAATTCTGTATTTGAAATTTTATACGTCCTCCGACGCTAATATTAATTGTAGCGCTAGGACACCATCCGATCCGCACTAGTATTAAATTTATTTATGAGGCATAATTTGTACCTTGGCGGGAATGAAAAAAATGGAGTTCTACGCATTCTATCAAATTCACCAGCCAGTTACCCCTGCAGCTCCGCAATTTGCACTTGCACATGCACATGTTCCACTGAAGCAGCTTGGTTCCCCAGTTGGGTGGAATTTATTCCCAAGCACTTAGTATTTCCCAAATAACACCCCGCTGTTCCGACTAAATATCACCCTAAAACCCGTTTTTGACTGACCGGGTTAAAATCAGCGAGAGATGCATGGACGGACATCCTAGAGTTAGAATTGAAGTCCACTTTTGCAATTTCCGCAAGCATTCATTTCATTTTCAAATAGTGGTTGTTAAATTGACTCACGAAGTGGAATAAACTCTAATGTGTACGTACTGTAGTTTGCCACAAAATGTCCAGAATTTATTTTACTACCACACCACACACCTGTCCTCTGCAGATATTCAGGCCTGCTAGCCACGCCTTCAGAGTTAAAGTAATAACTATCCAATTTCTCTATCATTTTTTGCCCAACTCAAATGTACGTACAATATTCGAGAGTCTTTCATTTTAAGCCAATTTTTTCTTATCATGTAAAGTTCTTGTTTGTTCACGATTTACCATTTTGTGGAATATATTTATGTACAGGGTAGCGTAGTGGTCCATAACTGTTGTCTCGTTTCTCTGTAGTGGGGTTCGATTCCCCGACCTTTCAGCCAATGTCAATGGCCTATAACTGTAATCATTCCCTTCTCTTGGAAGAAAACAGGAACTATCTAGTACTACAATAAGAAAATCAGGGAATATTGGAGACTGAGACCAAAATATCCGTCCGTCCGTCCAGTATCAGGTTAGACTTTGGAGAAAGAAATTTTTTTCGGACAAGAGAAAGTCGATGAGTCAGCAAAGTTGGATTAGATGAGTTGGTCTACGCTACGGCTAGGGCTAGACGCGGCGGACTGACGGTCCGGTCGGTCCCAGTCCCAACATTGCACTTTTGCACTCCAATAAACCATATTGTTTCACGCCCCGCTTAAACTTTGAACGAACAGATAGACAAACATGGTTTTTTATTACATTTCATACTTTCATCTTTGAAAGAATACGTACGTAAGTTTACGGAAGGAACTAGAAAACTGAGGAAGGAAATCGGGTCATCGGACGATAACGGACTTGGACGACTTACACTTACACTTACGCCATATTTGGACATCCAAGGATAACGCCGTGCGGAGTTGGAGTCTATAGTTTTTCATACTTTTTGCAAGTAAAAACTCTTGGAATACTATACAGGGTGGTTCTTTCGTCACATGTCTAGTATACAAATATGGAACTGGTCAGTATGACAAGAATTCCGGATGAAGATCTTTGCTGACTGACTCCTACCGCATCCCGGCTGGATATAAAAAGACGTATTGTTATTTTACCCATACTTTTAACATTCCGACGATCTCGCCCTTTTCAGATTTTGTGCTTGAATTGAATCTGGAATGAATCCGACTACCACAACAGAAACACACTGGACAATACACCAGCACCTAATAATGCAGGAGATTCATTCATCCGTTTTTCGGAACCTGGAGATCGGAGTACTGAGTACACAAACACGCACGGTTGGAAAGCTAATAAAATACAGAATATATTGGACTCTGTGAGTGTTGATGACAATCGTTGGGTGTTTGAGCTCTTGTGTTTGTCCACAAGTTTGTACGTGATGAACATTTTGGACAAAGACTCCATGCAATTGAGTGTCCGAAGTAATAATACGTCATTGGATAAATGTAGCTTGCCAGGTTTTATACATATATTGAGGATTCACTGCTAAGGGACGTTACTAGAATTGATACTAAGCTCGCTAGGCGCTATTGAAATTGGCCAATCCTAACCTGTCCTAGAATTTTGATGGAGGCTCCATAATTTCGGACCAGTGTGCAATGAGCACTGCATTTTCATTAACGTCCAATCAATGCAACCGAGGTGATAATTGTATGCGGCAAAATGCTTACCCAGCGGTGGTATGTAATTCTGTCAACTGGAGAGAACTATATTCTGTTAGAATTTAAAACCGGCATAGTAGGTCCGGATTGTCCGCGTTTAGAATTCATATTCATAGATTGCAGTAATGCGTGCACAATTGGACGTATAAATTGCCATGCAGATGCACCTAATTTCCATTCTCCAAGTTTGTTCAGTACAAATATTTGCGAAATGCAGACACCTTGGAATACCTCTAATATATTTTGCATGGAATCATTGAGTGAGGAGAAAATACATCTACAATCTACCGTGGTGCAATTTATTTTCGACTTATATAAATCTAGTATTTTCGGCAAACGAGGAAACTCCTGCTGGCTGGTGGGATGTGAATTTTTTCTCTTTCATTGTCTCCGCCGCTCTAAACAAATGCATGATCGCGGAAACACATAATTAATTATACAAACTTTAATTAACCCGAAAGCAAGTAATTTGTACAGTATTAATCATTTCGAAGGATTGACGGAAGTGTGTGTTTGCATTATTTACTTTTTCTCCCACATGTGTGAACAATTCCCACATGTATCAAATTGCTCTTATTTCTACCTGTAAATATAGACAAGGGTTAATGAAGGAAGTCCCTCAATAAAATGGTGTCCATTTGTTTGTCTATAGGTAATTCTTATCCTAACTAACCAATTCCTGATATTACCATTCCTTATAGCGACCACTCGTAAAAGGCACAAAATCATTATCCTCATGAATCGCCATTTTTTCGCATTAGGTAAAAGAAAATCTGGATTTATTCGAGCACTCGAACATACGATAAACATATTGACCCCATCTAATCTTGTGCAAGGCATGTGCGCTAGAGTTCCCGTCGATTTTAAAGTTAACAAAAGTCAACATTATTTTAATAGAAATCTTTGAAAAAGGGTCCAGGCCCTTACTGACGAAATAGGTTCGTTATTAAATCCATATGTAAGAATTCTTCAATGAGAAATGAGAATAGACTTGGCCCTTCCAAAAAGAAGCCTTAAATTGAAGGGACCCCTTTCCTTTGCGTTCAGACTCGGTAACTTTTTTCCCTTCCCACAGATCATTATGTACGAACGAAGACAATAAATCCTTAACCCTGGAAAGGTAAAACCGACGGTGACGTGAGGACCAGCTGCCTTCGTCTGTCTGATGAAAGACTCACTCAGAAAATCGGAAAGGGAAAGATCTGTTTCCCGGGATGCACAAAGTACATAGGCAGGCATACATTCAGTCCTGCACCTTATATTCTTTTCTTCACAATTTAAAAGGCTCAGCAGGATGAAAATAATACGGTACATTGACCATCTCCAATGACGCTCACGGCGACCACTGTGGACTGTGGAGTGCTTGGGTTCACGAACAATTTCTTCATTTATTATGAAACAAGTTCAAAGGAAGAAAAAGCCAAAGACGTCCTGTGTTGAAACTCAGCGCCAGTGTCAGCGCACCTGAACTGACAAGATTTGGGGTTACTGTTTAGTAACTGAAAAAGTACTTTGTTAGCTGTAATCTTGAGTACGTTTTAATTCTTAGATTATTCCGAGCCCACAGTAAGGCAGGAACAAATATCTCTGCTCTTTTCAGAATTGACCGTTTTAAACAGAACTACCATTTTGGATAACAAGGCTGAAAACAATTCGTAATATTGTGATTGTAATTGAAAATTCAATTACTCAATTTTAATTGTAATTCATTACTTTCACAATTACTCATATAATTTGTAATTAAATTACTTTCAAAACTTTCTATGTAATAAGCAGTTGTAATTGAATTACTTTCATAACTTTTCATGTAATATGGAATTGTAATTACATTTATTTCAAAATTACATTACAAATTACATTTTCAAAGTAATTGACCCAAGTCTCACAATATAGAAGTAAATATTTACAACTCTTATTTGGACCTAGAGTAATTTCACATTGAACTATTAAAGTTCCAGGTACTAGTACTTGACAGTACAAAAGAAATGGCATTCAAGTTTAGTCGCCTGTTGAAGCTTGAAGCGTGTGCAATTGAGTGAATATGAACATTTACAATAGAATTCAATCCGAACTGTCAATGAAATAAGACGATATGACATGACAGTCCGTTCCTTATAAAATTCTTGGTTCTTGGAACACCCCGTGTGAGTTTTTAATGAAAAACTGTAACATAAGTTACAAAACAGTCAGTCCTTGATTTGATTTTTCATTCAATTGAAGAAATCTAAACCACTCTAACCTAGCTCTAAGCAACATTTTGTTGTTCAAACGTCGCATCATCGTCTTCTGACCTGGTGGGCCTCCAAAAAATCGTTCAATCGTGAAATGCAACTCAATTTCGATTTTGACTCGAGGGTCCTTTCCTTTTGCTTCCCTTTTCAATCTATTATTTCACCCCGACTGAGATCAGAGCAAAAGCACTGAAATGTTCATTCAATTTTAATGCGGGTTTATTTGTTCATGTCCACATCAGAAGGTCTTCAGTTTACAGTTTTTTGGGTCACACGAAAAAGCAGGGCAATGGTCGTGTAGTGATAGTCAATAGAACAGACGCCCTGTCCAACCAGGTAGGTAAATCCATCTAAAAATGACCTTACCAGAGATGGGTCCTATGTTTCCTCTTAAATATATATATTTGTGTGTACTTTTGGCAACAAGTACGATTTAAACTCTTCACTTTTGTTTTCTACCTTTAACTCAATCTTAGAATTTTTTGTACCAAAAGTGAAAGCTTCTAACTTGATCTTTCAAGACTTCCTTACTTACTTTCTGATTTAACCCTTCCAAGAACTACGCTTGTCCCCAAACTCCGAATCAATTACGATTGGAGCGGAAGGAAAAAGTTAGAAATAGTATTACCTGCTTTTTACCCTACCTGGTTTTATTTTTATTTCCTTACGTCGGAGTTTGTCCTATTTTCTCATCGTAAACAAATACGAATTTGGACATGGTACAGTAGTCAGTGATCTTTACTTTTATTCCGCATGGAATAGAATTTGCCAAAAAGTAAATCGAATCCACTTCTGTACGTACGAAGTCAATCTTTTTCTTTAAAGTCTTTTTTTACTGGAAAACTGGAAAGTACTTTCTTTTTCAGGTCAAATCGATTTCTTTGGATTTTGAGTTTCGATTTTTGAAAAATCTTGAGGGAATTTATTCTACATTTTTCTCTTTTCTTTCATTAAGGATTTGTGGATTTGTCCATTGAGAATTACGCTCAGCTTATATTTGCTTGATAGAGATAAATGCTTAGAATTCCATCTCATTTTTTTTTCAGTCAATCTCTTATCGGACTTCAAGATTTCGGATTCTGGTTTACGGTTTCGAACAGCCGCACAGCCGCAGCCGCCCCGGATTTAAAAAGAGGTAGGCATTTCAAGAACGACAACGTTAATGTGAGCCGGATTTTGGGTTGGGTTTCATTCATGAACCCCCAACATCCTTGTTAATAATGATAATGCGATCAACCAAAGATACGACCAGGGGTTCAAACCAAATAAAAAAATGTGAGTTATGTAGGTATTCAGTTTATCTCACCCTGCTACCACAGCAGTCACCCTTTGTCAAGATGTCGACGTGAATTGGAGGTCGCCGACAAAAAAAAATTCAGTGGCCCTTAACCATCCCTAACCTCAACCCAAAGTAAGGAATCTGATCGTAATTCTGATAAAAATGTACGCAGGATAGTTATCCTTTAGAAAGAATGCATAGTAGGAGGAAATAGAACAGAATCCCGAGGTCGAAATTTTTTTGCCATAAATATTAGCGAAAATGCACCCAATTTGTGCAAAGTTATACTTTTTGGTGGATAATGTATCCGGAGAACTCAAATTAAAAATAGAAATTCCTCTGAAAAAATTTAGATCGTGCTCAGCAACCTGGGAATAATTAAAATTCACTCAATATCCCCGGAACTCTTGATACTATTGCATCTGACTGCAATGATGTTGGACGTACAGTCTGGGTCAAAGTTTCTTAATTAGATTAGCGTCCTTGGTGCCCTTGTGGAAACCAAACTTGGAGGAATGGAATCAAGGAATTAATTTACAATACGTGCGTGGCACGGTTCGGCTTAATTAAGATTGACTGGTCGTCCAATCTAATTAGTAATAGAGTAATTATGTCCGTGGAGCTTACGAATATCAAAAGCTTATGATTCCCATGTGCGCATTGTAATTACGCATTTGAAGGTTGATTTGGAAAACAAATTTCGTGATTACAAACAAATATTTTAAGGTATGGTAAAGTTTAAAATTGAATCTGTGAAAATTAGTTGTGTATTATAATAATGCATTCCCGACATTGCGACTTTTGATTGCATTTGTAGAGTGAGCTCACCGAATTTACAGAATTATGAAGTAATCTTTTGATTTGAGTAATTCATGATCAAATAAAGTCATGATGAGCAAAATCGTCTATATCATCAAAGCGACCTGATTTGAAGACTTAAAATATTAACAAAGCAATGAGTTAATGTTTCTAAAATAGACATGACGCTTGTCCCTAATTCACAGCTTACTGCATGATGTGAATTGGAAGAATCTTTCGAATGTTTTGGCAGTTTTGGGCTGATTTGGTGAAGGAGGACAAAACGTGAGCTATTCGTATTTCAAGTGCAGTCAGCTATTCCAATATACTGAAACCACCGTTGCATTTTTACTTATGCCACCGGTGACCGAATCTATTGTCCAGTTTCAGCACTCCAGTTTGAGATAACAGCTTTGATAACGTCACTTTGTAGTTAAAATGATGGAAAAATTATGTCACCCTCCACTTGAGTTGTGGGAAGTAGAGATAATTTCAATTTTGCACGTGTAGTTGGATTTATATAAATAGGCATAATAATTCTGGAAAAAGTATCATTCAAACTCACTCCACTTCCAATCATCCGACAATTAACAATTTACCAGTCCAATTTTTAATTTACCAAACAAGAACACTACACTACACTACAATGGCCGGACATTTAATTTTATTCATCGTCACGAGTCATGGATTCCTGGGTAATGGTGTTCCAACCGGATGGTACGTTCCAGAAGTAGCTCATCCCTACAATCTCATCAGCCAAGCCAACAATGGTATCGTGATCGGTTCTCCATTAGGTGGCGTAACTCCTTACGACCCTGCCAGCTTATCAGATGCAGCCTGTGACCAAGAATGTCATGACTTTCTAACAAATATTGCTGCAATGGGTGCTTTGAATAATTCACTTCCACTCAGCAAAATCAACCCGGATGATTATGACGCCGTATTCTTGCCTGGAGGTCACGGTCCCATGTTCGACTTACCTTTCAACGGTGAAGCCCATCGAATCGCCAGAAAAATGTTCGAGGATGGAAAAATTGTTGCTGGGGTCTGTCATGGTCCAATCGGTTTTGCGAACATGAGATTAAGTGACGGTCAGTATTTCGTACAAGGAAGAAATGTCACAGGTTTCACAAATGCAGAAGAAGATGAAGCAGGGATGACGCCACATATGCCGATGTTACTGGAGGATGCCCTGAGACAGAATGGAGGGAATTTCAATGGAGGAATTAATTGGGCAGAAAATGTCGTTCGAGATGGAAATCTGATCACCGGGCAAAATCCATTCTCTGCTAGACTCGTAGCCAAGAAACTTCTAGAGGCCTTATCATAAACCCAGTCTTCATTTTAAATTAATCATTTATATACAAAATATTT
The DNA here is from genome assembly GCA_034698835.1 of Protaphorura tricampata. NCBI lineage: Eukaryota > Metazoa > Arthropoda > Collembola > Poduromorpha > Onychiuridae > Protaphorura > Protaphorura tricampata. The sequence goes on from JAQGCB010000657.1 coordinate 18,938, forward strand.
TGTAATAATATGCGCTGCTTGCAAAAAAACTGTATTAATTTTTACGAAAAATTTGACTTTTGCATTTGTAAGTGGTTGACGGTTACTATTACTTTAACTAATAAATCGCTCTTCATAAAATGTACAATCAAATGTCGAATCGATACTATTTTATTGTCAGCCGGAATTTCAAAATGTGGCAGCATGAAATCGTACTATTTTTGATAGGCATTAGTAGGACTAGGATGGACTCCAGTTCCAGACACCGATCAATGCATGGTGTTGGGACCCTGAGATTATTTTACAACAGTACCACCAGTACAGCTCCAGTTCCGATCATTAAGGTGACGATGGAAATCCAATTACTCTTGGTCAACTGTACCGCTCCGTTGCACAAGTCGTCACTGAAAATAAATTTTAGTAAGCACACTAAGTTTATCAGTTTTCAATGTTTTATTTTTTAAATTATAAAGATAATTACTCGCAATAGCAAATCGTCTCCTCATTTCCAGAAAGTGGATTCGTTAAGAGGTTTTACATCCCGGCTCGGCGTCATGTCTATGACCACTGTCCCCACAACCTCGAATGGTGTACCTAGATTTATCGACATTGTCTATTGGCAAGACAAAAATAATGCCAGTTAGAATTTCAGACTAAAATATTGTATGTAAATTACACGTGTAACGATATATATGTATTTCCAAGCCTTACGCACCGAACCCTCTGACCTTTTTGCACAAGGTCCGCCGAGTCCGCCCCGCCCTGGAGACGGCGGACTCGGCGGGAGACGGCGGAGA